>WSXT02082690.1:14998-26275 GCA_011762715.2 Neuroterus valhalla
TTCAGGTGCGGCAGAGGGAGACAGGTCCGCGGAGTGCGCGTGGACTCCGTACTGTGACCTCTGCGCTGCAAAGAAGAACAATTCCTGGACAGACCAACTTCCGGGTACAGCGAGATTTGCGGCGTTCTGAGAGGCGGCACTGGAAGAACAGACTCGTGGAATTGCAAAGTAAGCTCCTGACAAGATCTTGCATCATATACCCAGCTAAAAACTAGGTAGTGACGAATTTTCACCAGCTGTTACCGTCTTATCCTGCTGTTATTCTGTGGCTGTTTGCCTTGTCACCTGCTTCAACTTCACCATTACGTACGCATCGTTTTCAGAAGCGCTACAACGCGAAAAGACCGCGAAACGACAGCGCGACAACAGAAGAAGAGCGGGCTCATTGTGTCACCTTGAGAGACGCTGGCTCTTGAAAGTGACGCTGTTATTTTTCACACAAAATCTCCTAGAGGAGACAGTAAATCTGGTTCTACGAAGGGGCATCAATCTCTCTCTATGTCCTACTATACGTAGATCAACCTTCAAGTTTTTCATCAGACAGCATCCATTTCATCCAGATCATGATTATGTTTCTTTTTGTCCTGAAATCGTCATTATCTCCGAGGGGATGCCTGATTTCTGTAGTTGGTCTCAATGTGGCTTCCTCTTCTTCGTCTGCGACTTGTTTTTGCAGCGGTTGAGAAGACCTTCCGCGTCCATTCCCTATTTTGAAAAAGGGCAATGGCCAATGGAGAGGAAAGTTCTAAGCCCAAGATCGATTGGCTCCTCACTATCAACATAACCTTCGGAATGTTATTACATTAATTTCACACAACCTGGACTCTCAGAAAACTAACATCTACTTTATTTCCAATGCATTTTCCTCTAAAACTATTAATGATTATCTGATGTTCTTCTTTCTAAATAAAAGGTCTCTTAAAGCACAATCAAAATATGCATGTGGTCTATGCAATCATGTCAAGTTACGCTTACGAGTATAAATAGGAAAAAATTAATACATACAGATTTTACATAATTAAATACTCATGAGCTTCACTTGCTAGCGTCACATAGGAAAAGAGTCTCACTTTTACTATAGAATTTTTTAGGTTGAACATGAATAAGGCCTTTTTTGTGGCTTTCACTTTGAACCGAATCGATTTTTTTTGCTTGGAAGAGAGATTAATTAATCGTTGATTTTTTCAACATGATTCTTTATTCTCTCAATTTCTAGCTTTTTGATAAAGTCCGAGTTAAATCACATGTCTACATATCTACATATAAAGAAATATATTTCAATACATATCTCCAAAATTACTCATTTTCAAAAGCTTACATTATCCAATCAGACTTGGACTCAGAAGCTTACTCTTTATTGTCCTTTATTGTGCCTTCAACACACACTGCCACTGTGGAATGACAACATCGTTACAAGATGAACTTTGAACTACACCAATAACTTTATACTGAACCTATCAAAGAATCAGCGTAACTAATTTCAAACTGTAAAATTTCTCACACCTAGACTTTATCAGGCACTTGACTTAGTCCGCGACTACTGATAAAACAGCGGGTTGAAAGACCCTAAAGAAATTTTTGACGAGAATAATGATTATTAAATTATTATATTGAATCATAATGATGGATATCGATTCCACTTTTTAGTAGAATTGAAAAAAGGATTATAAAAAATGTAACAAAAAGAATAAAAAGAATTTGAGAACCCTGCGAAGCAAATTTTGTAGAGACAACAATACTTAGGAATTTTTTCTTCTTAGGATTAACAAGTTGGGTAGATCTGAGAATATCGATAAAATGAGTGTTTGTATTTCGTGAATCAGAAATAGTTGTCACTTATTTGAAAATCTTTTGTTTACTGCACTTGTAAAAATCTTAGTATATTTTATTCTCCTTCAATAATTTTCATCAAGTGTAAAGTGAGAAGGGTGTAAAGTAAAAAAAAAGAAAAATTCTAATTAATTGCCACTACATTTTATCTACTATAAATATTTCAAATTACCAGTAAGCCTTCTTGTAATACTTCTTCATGGCTTTCCAATTTCAAGTTTATGTTTTCTAAATTCTGTCGTAAATGTCGACGTTGAAACTGCATACTATCCAAGAGGTCCTTTTCTAAGGTTTGAAGGATACCGTGAAGTTTGATAAAATGCCGATTGATATTAGCTTCTACGGATTCGTTACTCTGCAGTTGCTCGGGGAAGTTCAGAAATTTTTTCAGTTTCTGAAAAAGAGAAACAAGCCGATTAAATATATATTTCACTTTTAATTTAAGTAAAATATTAAACGAATAATCTCCCAAAAAGACATTCAGGATACTTAATATAATTAAAAAAAAATGAGGTCTAGTGACACACGCGGAAAATGAGAATAAACCGTGTCGAATCTTCATCGGGACATTCGCATGGGCTAGTTTGCTTCGATGGATTGATAGAGCTGTCGTATGGATAAGTGAGCGTGTGTGTATGAGAAAGAGAGTCGTCGTGAGCACCCGCATGAGGGTGGAAGAGGAATAGCTAAGCTATAAGCAAATTGTAGATGTTGGGGGCCACCCTGCGCTGGTCTTTAGTTTCCGAATCTGAAGAAACCGATTTAGCGATGGTGTCTATCTGTCGTTTATGTCCATGTTGTTGTCGCTGTTGTCATCTGTATATCGCATAATTTTTGAAAGAATAATTGACCAATTGGATTGGAATGCCCTTTAATACAAGTTTTGAAGGACAAAAAAGAGAGGTCAAGTTCGTTTACCAGCCTTTTTTGACCAACGGTTATGGTTTTAACTATTATGGTATGGCCTGAACCATTTTTTTTAGGACATATAGTTCTGGTTTTATTGACAAGAACAAAATATGAAAAAAAGACCCATTTTGTAGCCAAACTGTACGAGATAGGGGAAAATGTTTGGGAACAAAGCTGTTCACTTATGGAAGATCTACAAACTTTTCCCGAACCATTTCCTCATAGAATGCATAGTTTTTGTTATATAATATTAAAAAACATCATTGTGAATAAAAAAGTTAAGTTTTCAGCAAAACTATACGAAACACGGAAAAAACGTTGATGAGAAAAATGGTTTATTTCAAAAAGATATACAAATTTTCAGAATGATAAAAACGAGTCGACTGAGATTTATTTGTTCCAATATCATTGCTCATTATGAATTGCAATATCATGAAAAATATTGAAGTGATCATGCTGTTTAGTTTCAGAAATTAACCTCCTACACAAATGTAGGGGAGTACAAAGGTCGAGTGCGAAGCGCGAGATCCGACAGCCGCGCGCCCTAGGCACGCTTAAACTTGCGAGCAAAGCGATCCCTGGGCGTTGCGCGCGATGAGAAATGCAGATTTTTACATTCTCATCATAATAAGATGGTATTGGTTTCATTTGAAAATCGACTTTCACGGTTTTGATGGTATCTTCACGTTTTGAGACCCATTGAGTCCGAAAAAAAAAGATTTTACGTTGGTGTCTGTCTTTCAGTTGTCGTTGTCTGTACAACGCATAACTTTTGGAAGACTTGTCGGATTAAATTGCCTTTTGGCACACATTTTGAGGGAACAAAAAGAAAGTACGAGTTTGGTAACCAGCATTTTTTGACCAACAATTATGGTTTTACCCATAGAAATAAAATACTAACCTAATCATTTTTCGATAGGGCACTAAGTTTTTGTTTTATTTGCAAAAATATTTAAAAAAAATAAAAAATCCATTTTGTGGTCAAACAATACGATAGGAAAAAATTGTTTAGGGACAAAACTGTGTACTTTGGAAGGATCTACAAATTTTATTGCAAACATTTTTCGATAGAACACGTAGTTTTGGTTTTATTAGCAAAAATATTATTTTAAAGAATCTGCCCGCTGCGCAGGTACATTCTCACTGCGCGTGGCTCGCTTCGCTAGAAAGTTTGAGCACGCCTGAGGTGAGCGTCTTTCGGATCTCGCGCTTCGCAGTCAGTTCTTTTCATAGTGTATACTGCGTATAAAAAATTGCAGATATTCCAAACCCGTTAAAAATCGCTTATTTTCAGAATATTATTAAATTTGTTTTGATTTTTGATTGATAAAAGTTTCAAATTAGTTTACTCAAGGCTCTATCGGCCTTAAAGAACACATTCTCATTACAGTACTCGCCCTTAAGATTCATATCTCGCATAACTTGGCTGGCAAATGGCAATTTTCACTGTTTGAAAATCATTATCACGATTTAAATAAAAATTATGCATTTATTAAAAAAATGGTCAAAACAAAATTTGTAGATCTTTTTAAAATGAATATTTTTTTTTCCTCTCAACATTTCTTTGCATATAGCATAGTTTGAGCGGGAATGTGCATTTTTAATTTTTCAAAAGGCTTTTTCGATGGATAAAACCAGAACCGTTGATCAAAAATGGCTGATTAAGGAACGAGTCCTTTCCTTTTTGGCCTTGGAAAAATGTGCGACAAAGCACAATCCAATATGATCATTCTTTCGAGAGTTATCGAGTCTAAAGATTACAGACTACAGACAGACACCTTTGTAAGAATCGTTTTTTTCTGACTCGAGGGGTCTCTAAACGTGAAGATTTCATGAAATCCACAAAAGTCGATTTTCACATAAAACCAATACCTCCTCACTTACCTTATAATTTCTGATATGACACGTAGTTCCTGTTTTATTGTCAAGAATAGTAATGAAAATGAAAAAATATTTTTTTTTTTAATATCAATGCTCATCATGATTTGTTTTATTATAACAAACTCATGGAAAATAAAAATTTAAGCTTTGTTTTGCATCATCTGAACAAGCAGTTCTGGATTGAAGTATACGAATTTAATATATTATACATATACATATGTGATGTATTAGGAACGTCTTGAACAAATTTAAATCGAGTACGAAGCACGAGACACGCGATGAGAATCTATTTGTGAAAGCCCAAGAAGCTTTGACAAAAAAGAATTGACAACCATCAAACTACGGGAGCCAACGTTTTGCTTTCCAGTTGCAAAAGATCTATAGACAAATGTAGGAGAGTACAAAGACCGACCATTTAGCGCGTCGTAAATACATGACCGAGCGCAAAGCGTGACTTCCGACAGACGCGCGCAAACTTTCGAGCAAAGTGACAGTATGAAAATTGGAAGATCTTAAGATTATGCTTTCAAAACTGTATGACATTATATTAAGAAATGTTATAAACTGCAAATTTTTCCAACTTCAAGCTTTCGAAATAAAAAATTTGAAAGTTGAATTTTTCCATAAGGTACAATATGTAGGTTTAGATTATATTTAACGGATGTCAACATAAATAATGATGATAGGTCAGTCGACATCTGTTGGAGACAAATGAGGAAAATGAAAGTAACGTCCAGGATGACACAGTGACTTCTGATGTCTTCTATTCTTTACGCTTTCGTCGAATCAATCGCATAAAACACTTGTATCATGCACTCATTCACAGATAATTTATGGCTCCTATTTGCGATTACAGAGTTTCACAAATCTATACTCTCACTCACAGTCTTTTTGAGAAGACGACGTTCACTCTCTTATCTTTAACTAGACCGTGATTAGGTTTTCACGCCTCGAGACATCATTAACCCTGCACTCCAAGGAGAGCGCTCTCGACAAATTGTTTCGACCATGGCTGATTAGTATTTTAAACTTACTTCTAGCCTTATTTCGAAAAAATAAACGAGAGGCTATGTACTGTATTAAATGTAGTTTTCAATTCATGGTTTTTTTCTGTCTCTAATGATCCGAAAAATAAAAGGTGCAATTATACAAAATCTCTGGAAATGAACTTTGCGGTGCACAGTGGTTCAAGATCCCAAAAAGCTGGCCGAAAATCAGAATCTCGATATTTCACTTTGTTCGAGTACCCATATAAGGTTTTTGAGGTCGCTGATTTCGAAAATAAAGTCCGAAATCCAAAATTCCGAATGGCGGACCCAATATGGCGGTCATTTTTCTAAAATTTGCCACGCATTTACTTGAAAATGAGTATTAACGGGTTTTTGGGGTCGCTGATTTCGAAAATGAAGTCGAAAATCCAAACTTAAAAATGGCGGACTCAAAGTGGCGTACATTTTTATACAAAATGCCTCTTCTTGAAATGTGGCAGCTCGAGGAAGAAAGTGAAAACGGTTTCGAGAAGAAAACATTTTTCCGCAATAGAAACAACAAATCTCGACACAGGAACTGCAGGAAAAAAAAGAATTCTCTACGTAAACTTATAAATCGGGTACAAGTCAAGATAAATTTTTCCCTGCAATAAATCGCAAACATCGTAAACATGTTTGCGAAATATACATATTTCATTATTTATTCTTGATGTACGTTTGAATTTTGGTTTCTGATTTTTGGCCAGCTTTTTGGGATTTTAAACCACTGTGCAGTGGGATTCTTCGCATTTTCAAATACACATGGAATTTTAGTACATATACCTTTTTATAGCATCCAAAAACATGAAAAGAGACATTTGCGAAAAAAGGTTCTCACTAAATGACACATTGATGCAGTTCATTGCCAATCCACAACCAATCTGATTGTTATAAACAAGCGGCTCAATAAAATTCGCAAATTCAGCAATTCCTAAAGAGTCTAAGATCCTTTCTTTTGAAGCATGCTTTTTTACGTTGTCAGTCACAGTTGGGTACTACACATCTGTTCACACAATTTGTTTATAACCATCACATTTCCAAAGTAAGAACAAGATACTATAGCACGATTGCACGTGCAAGTCAAGCAAGGGACATTAAAAAAAAAAAACTTGAAACTATTGAAACTTGCTCAAAAGACGAATTTGTTTATGAAATTCGCCTAAGACGATCACATTTGTCATGTAATAACAATGCGCTCTACTGAAATACCACTAGACGAATCAAACAGAGAACTTCTAAAGAAAACTGCTTGCTACACTCAAGAATTGCTTGCTACGGATTTCTTTCTGCAGTTTGTTCATGACAGACGCATGTGTCATCAAAAGACAATGTTATTATTCGAATTCTCTAGGTCAAACCAAAATCTTATGAAAAAGAAGCATTGGTGAGAATTAGATTTAACACTTTTTCCACGAGGAAACAAAAAGAACATTGAAGAAAAGGCCAAAAATTCCTTCAACTGTAAAGTAGTTTACACATTTTGTTCATGACATTCACATTTTATTTGAAAGACCATGTACTCTACTGATTTATTACACAATAAAATATTAACTTTCCATAGACCAGTAAAATAACGAAATTTTTAAGAGTTCAAAACTATACAAAACTGAATAAAAGTAAACAAAAATTCATTCAATATTATGCTCCAAATAATTTACAAGTAATATGAGGCGAAATATAAGGGAATCAAAAGAAAAGGGTGGTAGTAGCATCATTTATTCAGTTCAATAGCTTTTTTGAAGTTTATACATCTAGTATATAACCTTCTGATTTGCTCATTTCTTATTCCTGAGATACACTTTTTAAAGTGTTTATTATTTTTGAAATATGCATTTAACAGAAGATTTCTTTTTATTGTTGAACATTACTTTAATTCCTAGTAAGGTTCTTGAGGTATTTTTCTGAGGAAAGACTTATAAGAGTATCCGATCAGTTAATAAAGTATTACATATAAAAAAAATGCTTGCCGTCACCTTGGATTTGGCGAAATACCACATTGGTGTGGTGCGCTGAATACGAATGAATGTCACATTCTCTCATAGATAATTCCATGAGGCACATATCCGTAGCGAATGGGGAACAATTAGCGGGTAGGAGAAAAATGATGTTTGACTAGGGAACGTGGGGGACATCAAAGGCAGAGGGAAAGTTGTCCCTGCGGCGGTCGTTAATAAAACCGACGTCTTAAATATAGGGCATAGTTTCAGTTGCGTTAAATTGCGTTTTATTATAATAATTTTATGCTGTACCTTTTGAATTCACACGTTTGCGACATGTCGTGTGCAATTTCTATTCGACTCCATTATACTTCAGTTGGAAACGAGTTGGAGAGTGCTTTTGTCTTATGATTAGATGAAACACTATCTCAAAGACGTGATAAGAATCGACTAATCTTAGAAATAGTATAGTTTGAGTTCTATGAGTTTGCAACTTACGGGCATGTAGGGGGTGTGAAAGATTTAATTGCGTTGCGCTGCGCTGCAAAGGCGACAGTCAGTCAAGCATGGATTAATATACTTCAAGTGTCAAATTTAAAAAAACTTTTATACACAAGTTACACAATTTTTTTGAAAAATAAAAAATATCGGTTTTTTCGAAAATGGCTAAATAAATTTAAATATATAAGACACGGTTTCACAGCAGTTAAAAAAATCAAGAGTCAACTCTGTCAATTAGGAAGAGGGAAACAAAATTTTGGAATTTGGAAAAATAAAAATTTCAAATGAAAACTTCTTTGCACCGCCGTAATTTTTTTCTTACAAAGTGATCCTCGAACTTAGTAACCACGAACCAAGAGATCTCGAGAGAAGAAGTATTTTTTATATTCATTCCGCAATTGGTTGTTATCATGGCTGTAGAAATATTTTACATTTTTAGACGGTCTGCATAATGCATATTGCGTTTATTGTAGAAATTAGGTGTATGTAGTCAGGACGTGGATGGCGTATGATATAGCAAACGGAAAAGGACAAAAATACAGGATGCGAAGTCAAATCTATGCAATATCATATCTATAATTTCGAGTGATGCAAATCGAAAGAACCATGGGTTAAAATTAAGAAGACCCCCCCGTTTCAATGGAATAGCCTGCTTTTTAGGGGCCATCAAAACAATCTTCTTTTTTTTTCACTGTGAAGCACCATTGCGATCATGCTGGGGAAAATATAGGTTGTAATTAAGGTCAAGGGTCATTCTATAAGAAGAAAATTACGGCGGTGCAAAGAAGTTTTCATTGAAAATTCTATTTGTTAAAATTCCGAAAAAATTGTTATTCTCTTTCTAATTGACAGAATCAACTCTTGATTTTTTGTGAAACTGCTGTGGAACTTTGTACAATATATATTTGAACCATCAAAGATAATTAGGTCATTTTCGAAAAATTAACATTTTTAACTTTTCGGAAAAGTTTTATAACTCGTGTAACAATTTTTTTGAAGTTGGCACTTGGGGTAAATTAGTCCCACGATGAGAGAAAATCACAGTTCAAATACGAACGAAATATCTTCCGAAGCAGACTACCCATGCATACCCTGCTATGGCATTTCTATCAAACTGGAAAACCCGTGAATGTTTAATTTTTTTTTATCTTTGTACACTGAGAAAAATTTATTATACTGTTCAGTACCTTGGATGTTGAAATATGGGAAAGAAATAAGGAGATATTGAGGTTGACCACCTATATACTAGCCGTAAAATAGTGTTTTCTATAAGAGGTGTTTACATACCGCCTCAAGGGGTGAGTTTTTGCGACTCCCATATCAGATTGCCTAGTGTAGAGTTTGAAATATTAGAATCGGCTAGCCAGACTAGAATACAGATAAAAAGAGGAATATCATACATAAAATAAAAACTCATCCCTTGACTTACATTTCTTGAGTCAAATGTGTTAAACCTGATCCTGCCTCAGAACATTGCTTCTTTGAAACATTGCCCAGGCAAGCTTTCCAAGTATGATTCTCAAGTATTTGGAAACCAACCCCTCTATGGCAAGGAGGCTGCATATGGTTCTTTGAAGAGAATAATCTTGAAGCAACAGGTGCGAGGATCTTTTGATGCCGATCTTTGACAATTGTCGCTACTCGTTACTCAATGGCGTCGTACAGTAGGTGAGAGGCCACAAGCCTCTCAAGTCTCGCGAGGTAAACGGGGACAACCTCATCCTTCACGGCGGATAGATTCTCAAGAGTGACGCTGAACGAGTGAGGAAAGGAGTCAGCCTGTTGAAGTAACAGAGTAAGAAGGCTGGGCCACTACTTTGCCAGCTGAAAGACACCAGATTGGAATGGCAGCGAGCAACTTTATGCCAAGACCTGGGCAGAACAGATACTCAGTCTTTCTCGTTGCAACGACCGGTAACCACGCGGCTACTGAGACTCACTCTCATAACAGCCACTCCCGTGACGTGCCGGTTTTCTTTACCTCCGCTGGATATTGTCTTGAGTGCCGGTTCAAAAAATTATTACCGGCCCGGGACCATGTTGTGCCAGGATCTCTTCTAGTGGATGAACATCTTCCAAAGCGGAGGGATAAGTTGCAGAGGAATCGGGAGGACCAAAATCGGAAGATGAAGTTCCTAAGATCGATTTTGATCATCGCCAGCGCTGAAATTCTTCTGCCTCTCGCTGGTGAGATATCTTCTTCGACTAATAGCACTGACATAGATATGGTGGTTGTCTTCCGATTCAGATTGGTTGTGTTCCGATTCAGATGTGTTGTCTTCCGATTCAGATGTGTTGCCTTTCGATTCAATCGGCCCAGTTTATTTCAACCCTGAAGCAATTTCATTCTTTCGATCTGCAATTCTAGATATAGCTTATGATTATAGACGAAATTTATTGCCAAAGTAATTCGCTTGACTTATAGGTAAATAGATGACATTTTCAGGATAAGTACTATTATTTGCAGTTGGCGAACGTTTTCTCTGCGGGTAGAAAAACAAAGGATTCGAGTAATGGAAAGTTCGGCACTGATTATAATATTTAGCACGTTGTGACTAAAATACTGACATTAGGTGCACTTACCCATTTCAATGCTCGTATCTACTATACTCGTGCCTGGGAACTTTTCCATATTTTGGATTATTTTAGAAACGTCCATAGACTATAGTCTAATAAAATTGGTCCATTCAAAAAAAAAATACAGCAAGAACTTCCGAATAATTTGAATCGCGATTATGATTTCAAGTGATTTTGAAAAATATATAAATAAAACGATATTTATTTCTGAATTCAAAATTTATATTAATAGACAAAAGTTGACTTGATTGATTTACAAAAAATAATGATTTGTTTGTAAAATGCTGTAGTCGATTCGGCTCCAAAGTTTCAAATTAATCGGAAAGAGGCACATGCTACAGGCTTTGGGGTATTGTAGAGGCATAGAGAAGGTACGAGTGAAGGAAAGAGGGTGTGAGAGAGGAGGAAAAAGGGACATATTAAGGGGGGAGTAGGGTCTAAAAAAATGTTTTTCCATGAATTTTTTTTGGGAATATTACAAAAGTATATTTATTCTAGTATTAGGCATATTATAAAGCAACATTTCAAGAACATTTGCTCAAATTTTGGTACAAAAATATGAAGAAATAAGCCGGTGGCAGCAGATTTATGATGACGTCTCTTATTTGCGGTGT
>WSXT02082691.1:0-11955 GCA_011762715.2 Neuroterus valhalla
TTGTACGGCCGGAATTTGAGTTTTCGGTTTCTTTGAGAAAATTCAGAAAGTTGTATTAACGATCTTGTACGGCTCCCAAGAAGGAATCTTTTTTTCCTCCTGACTTTCTTTTCAATCTCGCGCTATTTGGATGAAAATTATAATTTTCGTTTACATTTTTGAATTTCGAAAATGCCACAACTCTGACAATTTTGTTTCTAACAAAAAAAAAATCATTTGGATAAATCGTTCCACTTTACGTACTACAAGAAGCCATACTTACAATTTTCGAGTCTTGAAAAAAAAGTCCAACAAAAATTTCCAAAATGCGCCTCCCTTCAATTTTTCGTCCAAAATAGCTCGTTAACGAACTTGACCTGTCTTTTTGGTCCCTTGGAACGTTTGCAAAAGTACGATCGAATATGATTATTCATTCGAAGGTTCTCGAGTTCGCAGATTATGTCTTATTATTGTTTGTGCGATCAAAATTGAAATTTTTGATTTGGCGAGAAAATTACAAAAGTTGTATTGACGATTTTTCACGGCTCACAAGATTTCAATCTTATGTTATTTGTCTCAAAATTCCCATTTTCGTTCATATTCTTGAATTTCGAAAATGCCACAACTCTGACAATTTTGCTTTTATCAACAAAAAAAAAAATCACTTTTCACCTAATACAAGAAACCGTACTTACAATTTTTGAGTCTGGTTAACGAACTCAACTTGTCTTTTTGATCCCTTAAAATGGGTGCCAAAGCACGATCGAATATGATAATTCTTTCAGAAGATATCGAGTTCACAGATTATTTTAAATTATTTTTTGTGCGATCAAAGTTGAAATTTTCTATTTTCTGAGAGAATTAAAAAAGTCGCATTAACGATTTTGTACGGCTCCCAAGAATAAACCTTTTCTTTTCTTGTGACTTTTTCTTCAATGTTGCGTTATTTGGCTGAGAATTCTCATTTTCGTTTATATTTTTGAATTTTGAGAATGCCACGAATCTGACAATTTTGTTCTTATCAAAAAAAAATCATAGGGATCAACGGTTCCACTTTTTACCTACTACAAGAATTGTACTTAAGATTTTTGAGTCTTGGGAAAAAAGTCCAAAAAAATGTTCAAAATGCTCCCCCTCTTTGATTTTTCATCCAAAATAGCTGGTAAACGTACTTGACACATAAAACCAATACCTTCTCATGATGAGAATGTTAAAAACTTAGAATAAAATTATTGTTAAAGGTGACATTGGAGAGCATTCTGAAAAGGATTATTGCCAAAAATTAACGAAGTAGATAGCATTCTTCAAGAAGGAGGAAGAAGCAACAATATATGAATAAAAGAAGTGCCGCTTTTTAAAATAATGAGAGGACACCTATTTCTTATTATTTCTCAAGTTCTCTCATTTTCTCGTACGACAAGAAAGATTGGTCGAAACTTACTTGAATTCTGTGAAAAATGAACTAAAATCTATAACGGCTTTGTTGTTCCTGTACAAATATGTTGCGACAATAGTCTTTCACGCATATTTTTTCAATAGGATGAATAAAATCTTAACTTTTCTTGCGAATAAACAAATAATGGATATAATGTTCGTTTGAATTGGTTCATGTCTGGGGAGAAAATTTCCCATGTTTTCAAGAAAAACCTCTCCCAGAAACAAAATTAAAAATGTTGATTCACCTTAGAGAATTCTTCAAGTCAATTATTTATTGCATGCCGGAATAATAGTAAGAGAGTAAACATTTCTCATCTAGATGATTCTCGACCTAGCATGATTTGAGGTGGAATTTTTCCCTTGTTTATAAATATTATTGATGCATCGCATATTTTCTGGATTAGGTTAAAAGGATGTACATATAAGGTAATAAAGATGAACTGCTCAGGGTCTGTTCAAGTATTACGTAAGGCATCTAAGAGGGGAAGAGGGTCGAGCCTGATGTTACACAATAATGAAAAACTATCAGAAAAGTTGGGAAACTGCGTTACATAGGGGAGGGAATTCGAAATTCGTATTAAATTGCGTTACGTAAGACTTGAGCTACTTATAAGATATAAAGATTCGAAATCATTATTAAAATTGATCTGCAGAAGACAATTGTTATTCGATTTGCACGATTATCATTTATTGCATAAAATATTATATCTTTTACTATTCTTTCAGTAGCCTTTATGAAAATGAAATTCAGAAACATAGAAGAAGAAACAGCTAAGCAATAGAGACCTAAAAGGAATTGAGTTTCTCTTACCAAAATCAAGACAGATTAATCTCTATGGACTTTAGAATCACCCCCATGAGTGTAAACTCCTGCGACATGATATACATTTCGATACTTCGTAAAACCGAGTAAATTAAGAAACTCTATATTTAATTAGAAACATCTTTTTTTGATACTATCGACACTGTCTCAATCGATGAAGATTCACATCATGCTTAGAAGTTCTCGAAAATACGACTTGTGAACTTTCCTTATAGTTCAATTACTTCTGCCTCTACTATCATAATTAGAAATGGTAGAATAAGAGTCGAGAACATGATTACAAGTTTATTACTGAAAATGAGTGCAATATACACTACCAGGATAGCACAAGATCATCTTGCCACTTACTCAGACAATTTCTCCTATTTAACTAAAGGTAATTTCAGTTTCAGAGGTTGTAATTTTCCAGTAACTTGCATAGGGGATGTATTAGAATTATTACTGGATTTATTTGTAGTTTTAATATATGATACCTGGTAAAGGAGAAATTGGAAAATTTTCTACTTCTTGGTAATCTCTAACCAGAGTTAAATAGAGAGTTACAATGCATAAGAAATGTAAACTAGTACTAAGGTGGTGACCCTAGCGGCCACTTTTTCAGAATAGGTCCACATTATTGATATATCCATGATATCGATTTCGGTATTCACGACTCGTTTGGTGGTGCAGAATACTGCATGTCGAAAGCAACGTCGGTAAATGAATGTGGACTCTGAGGAGTGTACAAGTGTGCGTCGCGTGGACCTGAGTGGGTACACTTCATGCACACAACCTGACTTCGGCTTCGCCCCGGCGCCGACAATATCGAATCGTCGATCCCGTGATCGAAGGCATTTGATTAGAATATTTTCAACAGCCATGATCTTTGACCGAAATGAGCCCAGTTGTGTGTTTTTAACTGTCAACTATTTCATCTAGTAATCTGTTTGCGCATTTGCCATCTTTATTTTAGAATTATTATCCACGTTCGTCGTTTCGGCTTTCCTCCTCTGCAATTTTTGTATTCAGGTTTTTTTCTCAGAATTTTCAGAGAATGAGATTGAAGAATCATTGTCTTATGATAAAGTCATCGAATTTCACAGCAGCGTGAATTTTCCCCTATCTAGTCATTTTAACAAAAGTTCCAGGTTTTTTATGTTTTTCCTTGTACATTTACCAGCTCACATCTTTTTCTACAAATATCAACCATGAGAATAATTGACCATTTTTCAAACACGCAATAATCAATTGAGCATGTATTTTGTACAATGCCTATAAATTGAACTATGTTTGGATAGTCTCAAATATCAACTGCAGAATAGAAAAATTTTAATTTGATCATGAAATTGAATTATTAAAAAGTCTACAATCTTAAGGTTTCAAAGTGCGTGAATGTAAAATCGCTTTTAATTCAAATCCAACCGTTTTGTCGAATATTCTTCTGTTTGAGATAATTCCAATATTTTTGTAGAAAATTAAACTTCTTGATTCAAATTTAATCTTTTCTGATACGAACTAAAGTATTGGTTGGATTCAGTACTTGAAATCAAAATTTGTCTTGATGCTTTAGAATCCGAATATTTTGTCAAAAATTCTTTTTTCTTTTTTTTTGGTCGAACATTACTTTGTGGAAAAATTGCAATCATTCCATTTTGGATTGAAAATTGCTCGAGTGTTCTGTTAAAAATGATCTTTTTTTTCAAATTCAAATTTTTTGTTGAAAATCTACATTTGCCTGTTGCAATATTTTTTATCGACCAGAATTTAAACATTAAACGATTCTTTTTTCCCGTAAATATTTGAGATTTTTTCGTTGGAAATTTTATCGTGTTAGTTAGTTTCCTTAGTCAAGTTGAAAACTAAAGAATTGTATTGAAAAGTAATCTTTTTTGGTTTGGAATTCTACTTTTTGTTGAAAAATTTTCTGATTTGGGAGAAATAACTTCATTGTCGAAAATGCAATTGCTCTTCTGAAAACCTATTGCCTAATTGAAAGCTGAATTTATTTACTGGAAATTCAGTTTTGTAAATAAAGATTCATCATTTCAGTGAAAATTTATCCAACCGATTGGATATTCAATCATTTTTTCAAAAAAATTGAATCTATTTTTATTGAAATATAAAGTTTTGAATTTGCTGTTATCAATTCGTTTATTTGTATTGAAACTTGGCGTTTCCAATCAGGAATTTCATTATTATTTTTTGTCGATGGCGATTTATATTTTTTAGTTGATGTTTCATGTATTTCGTTGAATATTTGTCTGTTTGAGTAGAAGTTATTCATCTTGGTTGAAAATCGTGTTTTCCTCTGTGGAAAATCAACTTCTCTGTTGAGAATTCAATCCTTTTCCAAAAAATTCATCTTTTTCGCTTACAAATGCAGCTGTTTTGCGAAAATAATCTTTTTGATTGAAGATCTAACTATATCTTGTCAGAAGTTACACCGTTTTTTTGGATAAGGTTTTTTTCTCGTTCAAAATGAGTTATTTGTACTCCATTTGTGACAATTAAATTTTCGGTTGGGAATCCTTCACTCCTAGTCGAGCATCTGACATATTTGTTGACAATTATTGTGGGTGAATAAATATGTCCTTTCAGTCAGAGTTATACTTTTCAGCATGGAAATAATTTTTTTTTGTAAAATATAAAAATATCATGTTTTTGTTTAGGGATTTTTTTCTTTGTTGAAAATTAATCTTCTTTATTTTGACAAAGATTTATCATTTCAGATGGAAAATAACCTCTTTCATTGAAAATGCATGTATTTTTTGGGAACTCATCATTTTTCAGAAAATTAATTCCCTTAATAGGAAATCCAAGAAACATGCGAAAAAATTTCTTTTCTGGTTGAAAATTTGTTTGTTAGGATTACCTCTTTCGTGGTAATTTTTATGATTGTTTTGTAAAACTCAGTTTTTCAGCTCTGGATTTATCATATCAGTTACAAATCAATTCGTTAAATTGGATATTTCTTATTCTTATATTTTATCATAATAACTTATTCTTTTGGGCATTTTCAGATAGGAATGATAAGAAATCAACGTTTAAGTGGCTGTGGACGATAAATCTAGAGTAAAGATACAAAATGCGCTAACAGATTACTAGAATAAACACTTGACAGTTAAAAACCCAAAACTGGGCTCTTCTCGGTCGAAGATTGTAGATCTCAAAATATTCGAATCAAATGACTTCGATCACGGGATCGACGATTCGCCATTGTCGGCGCCGGGCCGAAGCTGAAGTCAGATTGTGTGCGTGAAGTGTACCCACTCAGGTCCACGCAACGCACACTTGTACACTCTCTAGAGTCCACATTTATTTACCGACGTGGCTTTCGACATGCAGTATTCTGCATCACTAAACGAGACGTGGATCCAAAAATCGATACATCAATAATGTTGACCTATTCTGAACAAGTGGCCGCTAGGGTCACCACCTCAGTACTAGTTGACATTTCTAATGCATTTTGACTCTCTATTCCTCTCTGCTCTAACGTGAAGTGAATTTTTTGGGAAATTGGTTTAACGGGCGATCTTATTTACTTGATTTATCACTTATCTAGTTGACAACATTTTTGTATGGCGGTGCAGGGAAAAGGTTCGAAGTTTATTTGATATTCACTCTATGCAAACTTTCTTGAAATCCACGGTCCTTTAACCTGATTTTTAATGAGTTTACTATTAGTTTCTAACAAATTTTGATGCTACCTAACTCAGCCAATTTTGTAATAAACTGCTCGAAAACTCTAAACCGCTCGAGGCCAACGAATGAAATCGTTTCTCGTGGTTGACTTTTCCGCTTCCAAAATTTGTTGTCCCCCGAGATCCTAAAAATGAATGACCACTTCGATCACAAAATTTAAATAAACGTGTCTATGCGGTCAGCAGACCCTTTTCTATCAAAAGAGGAAATATTTCTCTCCAAATATATGACCAAAGTTTCTAATGCCATTCATATCTCTCTTTCATCTTCTACTTTCACATTTATTTCATTTTGGCTGCAGAATCATTTTATTTATGGAATTAAAAAAAGTTGCCCAGTCAGGGATTCTCGTAGTAGCATTTTTATCATGTTAATTTTTCCGCATAAACTCACGTTCCGTTATCGAATCAATTCTCTTATCAAGGACTAGGTATGTTCTCTCTTTTCTTGATTTATTCTCCTTGCTACGTGTCTCACATAATATGATCGAAACTGTGAGCATTATTTTACAAACTCCATCCAAACCACGATTCATGTTTCCATCCAGAAAACTTTCTTCATAACATGCGTATGAATTTCATACTTTCCGGAAGCTTTGAATATCTACTTTACTACTAAATTTTCGAAAAATTTCTTGAGAAAACTCCTCTTCACCGTTCATCAATAGACCTTTCTTCCTTGGTTTTTTAACGAGTTATAAAATAGCTGGAAGAATTATTCTTGCTTCAAGGAGATGATATTATCTCATCATTACTCATATTTATAACGTGTCTTGAGAGCACTTGCCTTCAGGAATTTTGCATATATTTTCCCCTAAATAGAAGCTGTAATTAGACAAGAGAATAATAAAAATAAAAGGCCAAGTAGATGGAAGGTTACGTGCCTTGACTTCCTGAAGGGGAATTTTTAGGGGAGGCTACAGGTACCAGAGGATGTTGAGATGCATACCATAGTGTAAATATTGTTTTTATCAATAAAAAAGTATGTGCCAAGGAAAGCTTTCAGACTCTCAGAGAGGCCTCCTTTTTTTCCTCTCTCTCCGTTGCTCGTTTCAAATTTTATATTCCCCATTTTTCTCTTTTTTCTCTGTTTTCACGTATTTTACTTTGTATTCATCTCTCGCAGATTGACGATTTTCAACGGTAACGCAGGGAGCGTGAAGCATGTTGAACGTATCTTAAAAACGAAGGTCGAATCTCCTTCTCAGGATTGAAGAGGGCAAAAAAAGGGTGAAAAAAAAGCTTTCATCAGACTTACATTGCAAAATGTGCTGCGAAAATGGCGAAGGGAGATAAAGGTTTCCCGGCAAATTCGAGAAAAATTAGTTCGATAAAAGTTCACAATAAACTATTTTCTCATTTGAAGTAAAAAGTTCCAGTTTTTTATCTGAAACCAGCGATTTTTTGTTTTGTTGAACAATTCATGTTAGGAGATCAATTTTACAGTAAATAAATATATTTAAATACTGTTTTTAGAGGTTTCTGACAAGACTGTGCCTTCCTCAAATAATAAAAGTAGGCTAACGAACAGAGATATAAAACGGAATAGAAAGTTCTATTCTTATTACAGTGCCCTGTTGGCTGAGAAACAATGAAAACAATGGAAAAAAGGGGGAACGGCCATCAACTGTTGTCTTCAGACTAATTAGAAAATTGTTTATAAGAGTAGTGAGCCTGCTAGGAAAAAGGTATAAAGAAGAGAAACTTAGAAATGAGAATGGCAAGAAATAGTTGGGAAACCTAAGATATGTACAGAAATAGATGGACTATTGTCTCTCACCGAACATCTCGAATCTTTGTTCCAAACTTTCAGTCCTGTTTCAATTTGCATAAGTGAACAAAAAAAAAATTACTTTGGGCAAGTATATTAGCTTAATATAAATAACGATTCAAAATTTATCCGTGAACACGTCACAAATGAGTTGATTCAATCCGTTTTTATAAGATTTTAAGTTATTGGATTTCGAACTTATTTTCGCCGAAATTGATTAGTTTTATTCTCTTGATTATATTTTATTCAAAAAGGCTTTTGATTGCTATCAAATTTGTCATCGTTTAATTTAACTATTTGAAAATTTGCTTATTCTCAGAAATTTATAGTCAGTTTCTATACAACTTTATGACATAAAATGAATTAAAACATATGGATAACATGATGGAAAAAAGGTTTACCCAAGAGTCCAAACGGTAGTAATCAAGTAACCTTTGCAAAATGTTTTTCACTGGTACAGAAAGACTTCAAGAAATTTTAATTCAAATAAAAAGACGACATTTTTGACCAAATATTAAATTTTTCAACCAAATGAGTAAGTTTTCAATACAAACATTGAACTTACAACAAAAGAGTTCAATTTTCATACCCAGTAGTTGAATCTACAACCCAAAATATGGATTTTTTACCAAAAAGATGAATTCCCTACTTGGAGAGACACATTTACAACAAGATGATTTCATTTGCAACCAAGGAGATGTATTCCCAACCAAAATTAGGAATTTTCGAATACAATGTTGAACTCTCAACCAAATTAAATGAATTTAGAGTTAAGTACATTAATTTCCAAGTAAAAAGACGCATTTGCAACAAAATATGAACAATCCAATCAAATAAGTCAGTTTCTAATGAAAAATTCGATTTTAAACCAAAATGTTGATTTTTCTACTAAAATGAATGCTTTCAGAATAGGAAAAATCAATTTTTGACTAGAAAAGACAAATTTCCAACGGTATATTTAATTTTTTGATCGAATCAGTGGATTTTGAATAAAAATAATTGAATTCCAACCTAGTAGATAAATTTTCAACCGAAAAAATACATTTTCAACCAAGAAGATGATTTTCCTTTTGGAAGAGACAAATTTCCAACAAAATAATTCATTCTGGAACAAGGAAATGTTTTTCCTACCAGAATAGAGGATTTCCAACTATAATGTTGAAGTTCTGAACAAAATTGATAAATTTGGAGTTGGGCAAATTCATTTTTGAATAGAAGACGAATTTCCAACAAAATGTAAAACGTTCCCACCATATTAGTGAGTTTTCGATTAAAAAATTAGATCTTCGAACAAAATATTGAATTTTCAACTAAAGCGAATGGATTCAGAGTTAAATTTTTTACTAGAGTTTACGAAATTTCGAAGGAAAATTAAATTTGTTCAACCAAACAGGTGAGGTTTCAAATAAAAAATTGACTCTTTGACATGAGGATTCTACTCTAAACCTATTGGTTTAACTTTAAACCAAAAACAAGATTTTTTAATCGAGAAGATGAATCTCCTGTTTGGAGAGACAAATTTTCAACTGAAATTAAATAATTCAGAGATAGCAAAACTTACTTTCAACTAATAAAGACCACTTTATAACAAAATATTGAACATTTCATTAAAAAGTACAACTGGGAATCGGAGATTTATATTTCCAGCCAGAAAAATTAATTTTGAACGAATAAAAACTAATTTTTGGAAAATAGTTTGATTGTCAACTGAAGAAATGAATTTTCAACCATCATGATGGATCTTTAACCCAATAAATCTTGATTTTCAAAGAGTGAGTGGTATTTCAACGCAAGATGTAATAGTTCATATTCCGAGAGAAGAAAAATTTCAATTTTGAATCCAAAACACTTAATATTTTTTTGAATGAAGAATTTCTAAAAAAATAATTGAATCCTCAATCGAATCAGATTAGAAAATTTAAATCTCTCACTGGAAATTCGCTCTTTTGGGTGGAAAATTAATCTCCTGGGTTGGCAATTCATCTCCTTGGTTAAACATTTGACTACTGAATAGAAAGTTGAAGTGATTGGTTAAAATAAGTTTCTATCTTTTTCGGATGCATTATTTTATTCGAAAATTGATTTCTTCGGTTGCAAATCCGTTTAATTTCTCGAAAATTTGATCATTTAGCTAATCAATAATTTGCATTCTGCGTTCAAACTTTAACTATTTCTCTCGCAAAAATCGCGAGTCATTTTCAATTTTTTGTATACTGATACTTAATGTCAACATGATATCAAAACATGACATGAAAGAAAAATTATGAAAGCATGCAGATCCTCTATTATAAAATATATTTTCACATAGCTGGAAAGATATAATTGATTTTTCGTTAGAATTATTAGAAGAGAATTTTCTTTGAGATTCTATTTCAATAATTTTTTTCTTGTATTAACACCTTTTTCACCCTCATCCCTTCTTACTTAATTTTTTTTTTGTTCTTCCTCTCTAATAATATCATAATCAGTTACGAATTCCTTTTCTCCATTGTGTTTGAAGTTTCTCACGAGATTTTCCATTTCAATGGTAGTCGTTTCCCTATAACAAGTTCGTTTTCTGCCAATTTCGGCCTTGTACACTTCTTCTCACCTCTTTGTGGCCTCATTCCATTGTATTGGATGAAATGCTGTCTGAAGACGTTGACGGAATTCTCCTCGTGAAAATATTTTACTAAAAGAGGAAAATTCAAACAGAAAATCGTAAATTCATCTTTGAGGTCTAGATCCATTGGTGACTTGACAAAATGCATCAAACATAAGTTGAGCGACCACTCTGATATCCCAAATTATTTATAATGAACTTCAAGTTTTGTTTTGATAAAGATGGGATTCACTTCTGAATTGAAAGCTAAGAGGACTTATCTAACGCACATAAATCTATTTCTATAAGCGTATTTAAACTACTACATACAATGCGATTCCCCAAAGCAGGATATTGCACGCTGAAGTTATCGATCGAAATGGTCCTTATATACTACCTGAAAAAATTCTTACTGCTTGTGAGAAACGACCAGTGCTGGGTTAAAAATTCTCGGTGCCCCGAGTCATATTTAATTTCATTACTTTAACGTCGCAGATTTTTTTACATGATTTATTTGAATATTACATAACACTTATGTCATTGGGTTATTTTTAAACCTTTAATGTACAAGATTTCATGAATTGTATAAGTGCTAGAAGATTGATAAGTATACACATATAAATTAATTGTAATTGGAGTCCAAAGAATCTTTTGGATAATTTCAAATTGGATGCGAAAAATCCTTTTTCGAATAAATAAATTGTTAATAAATATTTGGCCATTGTTATGAACAAATGTATCAGTCCGAGAACAATTTCGATTGCATAAACAGCTGAAGGATATAAATGACCCGTGGAGAATTGTCAGTTGATGCGGAAAAATAATGATTTGAACATAAAAAACGTTTATAAGTTTTTTGTATCGTTTCTGCCCATACAACATCCAAGAATGTAGAATAACGTTATAACGAGCGGGGATAACATCATTACCACTACGTACCGACCATTTGCAGTTGATAATTATTTATTTAAGTATTCCTTCCATCCCCTTCATTCTAACCGAATAATATAAACGCCGTGAAAATGGATTTGAAATTTGGGACTCTCGAAGAAAAAACTCACATTCTTTTGGATAACCAAATACATCAATAGATTCTTCTCGAAAATACCCTTTGAAGATTCGGGATTTAGAATAAAAGGAAATTTTTTTCATCAATTACATTGTATGTCATTTCCAGGAATATCTATCCGTTATGTGTTCATGCCATCGAAATTGTTCTTGGACTAATACAGTTGTTTATGACAATGGCAAAATATATTATTACAATTTATTTGTTTGAAAAATTATTTTTTAGAACTAGTTTGATATTCTCCAAGAATTTTCGCCGAGAAGCATTCAGTTCAGTTTTTTTCAACACATATCCTTTTGAACCAAATTGAAAACATTAAAAACTTTGCTACGATTCGTCGTGAACATGAATCACAAGACATATTTTTCCGTGCAGGCAGGAGGAGGAAGCTTTTGTTTTGAAACAACTTTTTTGATGAGTGTTCACTATGGTGTTCCAAAAATGCGTTAAAAAAAATTTTTTTCGAATTTTTATGCAAAACGCCCGGAAATTTGCTCGAATCCACAAAAAAATGAATGGATTTTTTTCGTTTTGAAAGAAAAAAATATTTAGAGGTGCCGCAAGCCCCGTGAAGTTTAACACGTATTTCCCATAAGAAAAAAAGACGTTTTTGTG
>WSXT02082702.1:0-11955 GCA_011762715.2 Neuroterus valhalla
GCATTATCTCAGCCTATATTTGCACTGTGTCCAAACAGTTTTAGACTATAGGCCGTGCTTATTTTGCACAATAAGATCGGATGCTGGGAATGCAAGTTTCTATGGAAATATCGCCCGAATCTTGTGCTTTATAAGCGCGCTGAAATTTCGTGCAAATAAAGGACGAACTTCGGTGCTATTTTCGCTAGACAGTTCTCTCCGTGTAGAGTCAAAGTTACAAGAAAGACATTGCTACAAGTCAAATGTACTGAGGAAAACTTTTTTAGAATTATCAAATTCATTTGAAATTGTGAGAACGGACATTAGATGAAATGTTCGTGAAATTTATATTCTTGTGGATTTAACAGTTTCAAATCGAAGTATTAAAAATTGGAATCTTTTATTTTCATTAAAAACCAAAAGGATTTTTACATACTGTTTAGAACCAGTTACTTCTGGGTTAAAGACAGTTCAAGTTGTACAATTAGCATTCGAAAATGTTGATATTTGTAGACTTTGTTGAAAATTATAAGAATTGAATAAGTTTATATTAAAAAATTGGGAATAAGACAATTCAAGTTCAAAGGAAATTAAGAACCACCCTAAGGAGAAGCCATAATAATCTACTGTAAGTTCCCTTAATTACAGTTAATTTGATAGTACGATAGATGAATACGCTCGACAAGCTAATGCGCCATAATAGGGGTACTTCTAACGTTGAGAGGTCGCGAGATGTGGGACATTGATTTTAGGACTTTAGAGGGTAAAAAAAGATTAAAATTGAGTTAATATATATTTTTTCTTTTTCTCCTGGAGACCTTAGTTCGTGAGATATCGGGTTTTTAGTATTTACGCTTGGTAGTGGTCCGCGCTTGAAGGGGGTGTTTCGATTACGCTTGGAAGCGGTCCGCGCTCAAAGGGGGCGTTTGGGAACGCCCCCTTCGAGCGCGGACCGCTCCCAAGCGTAATTACTAAAACCTCGATATCTCGAAACCTGAGGCCAATCAGATAAAAAGAAAAAATACGTATCTAATCGATTTTTATTTACTTTAACTCTGCAAAGGGACAGTCTCCTCCCTGCATTTCGCGACCTCTTCTTCCAAGAGTGCGTAGTACGTTGTATAGCGATAATAAGACCTAGTCATTACCAAAGTAACTTCCGTGCGGACAAAAATTTTCGTTTACCATGTGCGCAATAATATCGCTCGTATATTTCTTTATTATTTTATTTATTTCAAATAAATGAATAATTTTCTTTAAAGGCTCGTTCATTAGCTTACAAGAATTGCGGTAAAGTGCCTGTAAAAAAAAGGTTTCTTCTACAAACCCTACAAGACAAACTTTCCTTGATGACAACTAATGCTGCCAGGTGAAAGAAAAAAAAATTGAAGGAACCCTCTAATTTTGAGAATTTTTTTCTCAAAAAACGGAGCACTAGTCGCAATGATCGTTTTGATGGATCTGTTAGAATTTTTTTAATTTTAAGGCTTTCTAGAATCTCAAAAACCTAATAAGCTCTAGAAAAGTTTTTAAAAGGTAGGACCAAAGACTAAAGATTAACCATCAGTGGTCCAAGTTTCGCTGAGTGTACAAAAGTACGTTGTAAAATATTTTTTGTATTGTAAATGAAAGAATTTAATATTAGATTACTCGATAGCGATTGAATATTTGCCTTCAAAAATTTCGGAGACTTTATTAAAACTAAGTTCTATTTTGTTGTCAATAGAGAAATAATAATTTTTTTGTCCAACCTGCACCGAAAATATAATCATTTCCACTTGAAGGCGAAGCGGGCGCAAAAATAGATTTTGCGCCTGCTGTTTTTTTGTCTTTTTAACTGTTAAAAATTATAGGAAATTGAAACAAAAAGTTTTGGGTGGTTCCCTGAAAAATTTTGCCTCCAAAGAATTTGGATTTTTCGAACCTGGCAGTATTGTTGGAATCTTTACGAAAAGGGGAGACCACCCTACAGTAGATAACGAACTTACAAAAAGTGATGAATCAAAAGCACAAATATGCATAAAGTAATAAATTTGAGTTTTAGTTTATTACATTAATATTTTTAAGAATTAAATTAATGAAATCAGTTATTTCACATACATTTTTACATAATTTTTATTCACTCGAGGGTGGTCCTCCCTCACAAAAGAAGAATCATGCTCGATAATGTGCCTTTAATTGTACCTTCCGAGTTTTTGAAAATTTCAAAAATTTTAGGGACATCACTTTTCTGTACTGAAGACAGTATAGGCTTCCATAAGACTGAATGGATCAAATTTATTTAGCTATTTAATAGCTACAAGAAACTGGAAATAGGGGAGACGGGTCTAGAGCGGATAATTAACTTTTAATAAGTAATAATTGAAAATAAAAATCTGAAATATTAATGCATCTACAATAATTGGTTAAAATAAATTATTGATAAATGAAAATGAATAAATGAAAATAAATCTCAATAAATGTCTCAATAAATAAAGTCTCAATAAACGAGAATAAGAAAAAATTCATTTCACTGATTTGTACTTTTAGATATTTATAATCCACTCTAGGCTCGGATCCCCTTGAATCTTATTTTTTCTTTTTTTTCTAATTTATGCCGCACTATGCGCACCGATTGTAACGCCAAAGGGTGGAGATTCTCCTCTACTGTCATGATACAAATTACTGCTACTCCTAATAATTATTTTAATAATTAATTATCATTATTACTATAACAAATCACGTCTAATATAATTATCGTATTTATTGAATCGCGCTCACGTCGATTACCAAAAGCGTTAATCTTGGTTTTGTCATCTGTCGAACAAAAAAAAAAAAAAACGAAAAAAAGGGGACGAGTGCGCAGTCGACGTAAATTAATTTTAATTGTGATGTAGACTAGAAATGTAGAGCAACTAGCGAGGATTTTTTTTCTTTTTCCGAGTGTACTGTTCTACCAGTGTGAATTAAGGTGTTACAAAATATTTTTGTAAAAATTTTACATTTTTCTTGGATTTAAAAGGAGTATAAAATAATTTTGGAAATATTGCACAGATCTAAATTTTGTTGTTGCGATATTGATACAAGGTTGCAATATTGTTGCATCAATGAACAAAAGTTGTAACATTTTTGCAATTTTGATGCAAGGTTGCAACTTAGTTACAATTTTGATACTGAGTTGCGATATTATTGCAAGGTTGCGGTATTGTATTATTCATGCAAGGTTGCAACTTTGTTGCAAGATTACTGCAAGGTTGTAACATTCATGAAGTATCGATGCAAGGTTGCAATATTGATACTAGGTTGCAACATTGTTGCATTATTTATACAGGGTTTCAGCATAGTTGCAATATTGATACGAGGTTGTAACATAGTTGCGAAATTACTGCAAGGTTGTTGCAATATTTTTGCAATGTTACAACCTTTTTTTAATACCACTGAAAGTTTGCAACGTATTTGCAGTATAACTTTCACAATATTATATCCTGAAGTATTTTTTGTCAGATCTGTACTAGAAAAAATCATTTTCCTGAAAGATGCAAAAAATTGGAAAGCGTCGAGCTTATCAGAACATTTTGAAGTTATCACCCAAGCATGATTGCGGAATGTAGTTAGTTGTTAACCAATTGTACGAATGTGAGAAATGGCCGTGATGCGTTCTAAGGTGATCATATTGATAGTCTTGCATTGAATTTTGAGTCAAAATGCAAAATGTCCTGAATTCCGTTATCAGCTTTATATTGGTTGTGTTGTAACAGCCGTATAAAAGGTTCACATTTGAAGTAGGCAACTTTGCAAAGCAGCTTTCTAGCAACTTTGCAAATCATCTTTTCAAGGTAACTTTGCATAGCAACGTTGCAAAGAAAATTTTCGGAGCAACTTTGCACATAAACTTTGCACCAATATTTCAAAGTCAATTTGCAAAGAAACTTTGCAAATGAACCAAATGTAAAAAGTGAAAGATCGGGATATGGAGCCAGAAATGGGCAAAGTTCGTTGTACTTGAAACTTTCAGTTTCTCTTAATTGCGTTTCTGGCCCTTACCCTCTTGTATATTTCGAATAATATGTATATTTCTTCCATTTAATTGTAATTTTTTAGTGCTTTCCATGTGTTAGCGTTAAAGGCTGTTATATCACAATTTAACATAAAGGTGATTGCGAAGGAAGGAAAGGATTTGGCCTTGGCTTCCTGAAGCACCCCAACATCACGCAATATTGCATGACAGCAAAGGCGATGTTGCTGCAATATATTATTATACTCCCTTATCAATAATGCTTTGCAATGTTTATCAAGGTTGCACCATTTTTCCATGATTAATGCAATGTTGCAACATTGGTGCAAGATTAATGCAAAGCTACAACATTGTTTAAATATGGATATTTATTGTAGTTTGCAACATTTCGAATTGTAGTTATATTCAAACAAGGTTGCATCGTTGTTGTAATATAAATATTAATAGTTTCCGAAATTCCGAAAATAATAATATTGATACAAGTTTGCAATACTTTTGAAGTATTGACAAAAGTTCGCAGCATTGTTGAAATATCTATACAAGGTTGAAAAATTATTGTAATATGGATATTGAAACGAGGTTGCTACATTTTTGTTATATTGGTATTGATACATGGTTGCAACATTTTTTGAAGATTAATACAAGTTGTCAATTCTGCTGCAATTTTTGATTCGACTGGAAAATTTCACATACAATGCATTTTTGATACAGTGATATTGGCGCAAGGGGTTTTTAACATTGTTGTGATATTAACACAAGGTTGCGACTTTGTTGAAAAATTTAAAAAGGTTAAAACATGGTCGGAGTATGATACAATTCCGCAGCATTGTCTTTCTTTTCACACAAGGTTGCAGTGTCGTTGAAATACCTACAAAAGTTTGCAACATTGTTGGAATAATGATATTATTACAAAGTTGTAACGTTGCTGTGATATTGATGCAAGGTTGCAATATTATTAGAATATTGACAGAAGTTTTCAAATTGATGAAACATTAATGCAAAGGTGCAACGTTGTGGTAATATTGGTATTTTCACAAGGGTGTAACAATGTTGTAATACTGATATTGATACAAGATTGCAGCATTGTTTCCCGTTTCACACACAGTTCAGTATCGTTAGAACATTTTTTCTTTAATTTGCAACATTGTTGAAATATTGATTTTATTACGAGGTTGTAACGTTGCTGTGATATTGATGCAAGGTTGCAATATTTCTTTATATCGACACAAGATCTCAATATTGCTGCAATATTGATATTACTGCAAATTTGCACTCTTTATGCAAGACTGCAGCATTGTTGAAATATAGATATTGATACAAGTTTGTAGCATTGTTGTAATACTGGTACGAACTTCTGATGTTGTTGAAATATTGACAGCACTTGCAACATTGTTGAATAATCCATACATTGCTGCAACATTGTTTCAATATTGATATCACCGCACAGTTGCACTATTTATGCAAGGTTGCAATTTTGATGCCAGGTTTAAACATTGTTCATGGTTGCAACATTGATGCGAGAATATTGCAAGTTTGGAATATTTTTACATTATTTCCAAATTGCTGCAAGATTCCCGAGCCATATTACAAGGCACCATTGCAGGGTAGTTTTGATTGGGAGGACATCAACATATTGCAGCAACATTTCTGCAATGTTGGGGTAATACAAACTTCCTTGAACACGACATTGTGATGCGTAGATTAAAGTACTATTTATACGTCCTTTTGTACTATAAATGTGCACTTTAGAATCGTGAAATCAGTACCTTATGTAGTATGCAAGAATACCAAATTGCAGATCGAGGGAGAAGTTTCATATAATTAAGTCAGTGATTTGTAACATAAATTGAATTTGTTCAAATGAGACTTTTTCCTCGGTGCAACGTCACCAAAGATGCATCCTAAGGTGGCTATAAATCGTATCCAAATATTCTTATAATATTTTTGCGTGTTACGAATATAGTGCACTGAGCAGAAGTAACTTTTAAGGCAACAAGGCTGTTGATCGTTTGCTCTCTATTTTTGATACGGCCGCTTTAGTGACCCTTTTATTTATTGTCAAACACTCGTTACGAGTTGATTTTTTTTTAGAAAATCATTGTTTTGCTCGACAATTATATAGCGTGATTGACGCTTTTTTCATTGTCAGGTTGCAGCATAGTTGCAACATTGAAATAAAGTTGCAATATTGATTAAAGGTTGAATCATTGTTGCAATATTGATACAAGGTTGCAACATTGTTGCAAGGCTAGAAAATAGACAGAGTAAGCTGATGTTACGAGGGTATTTTGTGGGATGTCGTAATTCGAAAAGCGCTCGTATGAATGATAGCTTACTAACCGAAAAAACGACCAATTTGTATCGTTTTATGAATAGACGCTTTGTATACAAAACAGTGGTAGTTGGCTGATTCGAAAGAATCATACGAAATATAAGCTCTGTTGTAAAGATTTATTTCGAACAATGTGTCAAATTATTTATTGTTTTTATAATATCTTATTATTAAGGACCTCTAGTTTATTTGAAACTTATATAATCACATTTTTGCATTTTCGATGCAAGGTTGCAACATTGTTGCTGTATAACCACAAAGTTGCAACATTGTTTCCATATTAAAACAAGGTTGCAACATTGATGCAAGGTAAGCAAATATTGATACAATATTCATACTTTGTTCCAATATTGATACTAGGTTGCAACAGTGTTGCAATATTGGGCTTGAGGTTCCAGAAGATTACAGTACTTCTATTTTTAAGGTTTGGTCTCTCAGTTCGCCTATATCAAAGATTTGGTAAGTGAGTACATTTTTTATAAACTTATGAATTTTTTAATAATTATGAATAATGTATAAAATTTAATTACATAATTTTAAAGGGAGGGTTCAAAGTGTCAAGGAAGTTGCGTTGTTTCAAATATTTCCTTATTCCTATCACAAATTTGTCCCATCAACTCCTTTACCTGTTCTGTTTTCTCCCTTCATCTCCATTTACATACACCCCTCTTATCTTTTATCTCTCCTCTCCCATTCATATCCCTTCAACCATTAATCTTTCTCCTTTCTCTTTCTACTCGTTCCCATATTTTTTCTTTCCCATAAAATCTTTCTTTATTCCCATTACCATATCTTCCACTGCTCTAAAGTCTACCCCTGTGATTAGTCCTACATCTTCATTCTTTCTTCTTATGAAATCCCTCAACCCTTCTTTTTCACCCATATCTCTATTCACATATATCTCTATTCACATATACCACACTGTCTTACATCTCCTCTCTTTCATCCTTATCTCTTCCTTCACAAAACTTCTATTTTTCTCTTCTAAACCTTCCTCGTCTTTTCTCTTTCCCAACAAATCTTGCCTCATTCTCATCACCATTCCTGCGATCGCTTCGGAATCTACCCCTACGATAAGTTTCACCTCTCCATCCTCCCCTTCCATAAACTCCCTTGACTCCTCTCTTTTCCTTCCCTGATCACTTGATACGTATACTCCTGCTATCTTCCATTTTTTCTCTCTTTTCCTATCCTTATATCTCCTCCTGACAATCTTTCTTTTTATTCTTTTAACCCATTTTTTCTACCATGTTGAATTTTTGTTCTTCCTTATAACTATTCCTCCTATTGCTCTCGACTCTTCCCTCATAATTAATTTCACCCCTTAATTCTTCCTTCCCATCAACTCCCTTGAATATTCTGTTTTTCCCGTATTTCTACATTTATATATACTCCTACTATCCTTCAGCCCTGCTCTCCTATTCATATCCCTCATTCCATATCAAATCTTGCCTTATTATCATCACCATTCCTCCTATTAGTCTGGAGTGACTCTTTATGATTAGTTTTACACAAACTTCCCTTTTTTCTCTTCTAATCCATCCCCATATTTTTACATTCCCATGCAATCTTGCCTTATTCCCATCACTATTACTCCTATTGCTCTGAAGTCTCGACGCATGATTAGTTTTACCTCTTCATTCTTTCATTCGGTTAACTACCTCAACTTCGTCTTCACCTCCGTATCGCTTTATACATAATTATACCCCTACTATCTTCCAACTTTCCTCCTTTCCTTATATTTTCTTCCGTTATTTTTTTTTGTTCTCTAAACCCATATCCATCTCTTCCTCTCCTATCAAATATTCCCTTATTGTCCATCACCATACTTCCTTATGCTCTGAAGTCTCCCCCTGTGATTAGATTGACCACTTCATTGTTCCCTTCTATTTTATTCCTCAACCCCTATGTATTTTTATCCATATCTCTCTATCTCCTAACCTATCTTCTAACCCTCTTCTCTTCACTTGCTCTCTTATATTCTTCCATTAATCTTACTTTTTCTCTCCAGACCAATTACCATCTTTTTTGTCCCATGCGATTCTGCCTTATTCCCATCAGCATTTCTCCCATTCCTCTGAAATCTTACCCTGTGATTAGTTTCACCACTTCATGCTTCCCTTCTCTTCTATTCCTCAACTTCTCTGTACTTTTCTCCATATCTCTCTATTCCCTACCCTACTATCTTCTAGCCCTCTTTTCTCGCTCTCATATATTCTTCCATTAATTTTACTTTTTTTCTCTTAACCGATTCCCATCTTTTTCCTTTCCCAAGCGATCTTGCCTTATTTCCATCGGCATTTCTCTCATTACTCTGAAGTCTCCCCTGATGATTGGTTTTACCCCTTCACTTTTCTATTCCATTAATTCTCTTAACTTCTTTTATTATCCCTCCATATCTCTTCATGCACATGCTCCGACTTTCCTTTATTTTCTTTCTCTTCTCCTATCTTCAAATCTTCTCCCATTAACCTTTCTTCATGCTCCTTCAACCCATTCCCATCTTTCTCGTCCCTAATCAAATATTTGCTTATCCCCATCACTATTCCTCCAGTTACTCTGGAGTCTCCCTCGCAGATTATTTTAACCCCTCTATTCTCTCTTTCCATTAACCCTCCTAACTCTTCTGTTTCTCCCTTCATTTGTACATTTACATGTACCCAAACATCTTCCACATCTTCTCTCCTATTCTTTTCTATTCTTCCATTAATCTTTATTCTTGCTCTTGAATCCATTAAAATTTGTTTTCTTTTCTCTCAAATATTCCTTTGTTCCCATTATCACTCCTATTGCTTTGAAGTCGTCATGCATGATTATTTTCATCCCTTTATTATTTTTGTTCTCCTCTCTCCTCTATCTCTATATTTTCCATTATTCTTTTATTTTTGTTTCTTCAAACCATCCCTATGTTTTTTTTCATATAAAATCTTGTCTCGTCCTTCTCATTATTCTTCTCAATGCTTTGTAGTCCCCATCATCATTCCTCCTATTGCTCTGGAGTATTCCTCCATGATTATTTTGACCCTTCTATTATTTTCTTTCTCCTCTCTCCTCCTATCTCTTTATCTCCTTCCATTATTCTTTCTTTTTGTTCCTTTTAAACCATTCTCATCTTTCTTTTTTCATATAAAATCTTGTCTTGTCCTCCTCATTATTTTTCTCGATGCTTCGTAGTCCCTATCCCTCTTATGATTAGTTTACACCTTTCGTTCTTTTCATCCATTAATATTTCTTTTCGTTTCTCAACCCATTTTTTTTCTTCCCTATCAAATGTTCCTTTACCCCCATCATCATTTCTCCTATTGCTCTGAAGACTTCCTCCATGATTATTTTGACCCTTCTTTTATTTTCTTTCTCCTCTCTCCTATCTCTATACCTCCTTCCATTATACTTTTATTATTGCTCCTTTGAATGATTCCCATCCTTTCTATTTCATATAAAATCTTGTCTCGTCCTCCTCATTATTCTTCTTAATGCTTTGGAGTCCCCATCCCTTCTATGATTCGTTCAACCCTCTCATTCTTTTCTTCCATTAATATTTCTTTTCGATTCCTCAACCCATTTTTCCCCCCTATGAAATATTCCTTTACACCCATCATCATCCCTCCTATTGCTCTGAAGTATTCCTCCATGGTTATTTTGACCCTTCTATTATTTTCTTTCTCCTCTCTCCTCCTATCTGTATATCTTCTTCCATTATTCTTTCTTTTTGTTCCTTTAAACGATTCCCATTATTTCTATTTCATATAAAATCCTTTCTCGTCCTTTTCATTATTATTCTCAATGCTTTGAAGCCCCCCCCCCCTACCCCCTATGATAAGGTCAACAATTCAATTTTTATCTTCCATTAATATTTCTTTTTGGTTTCTTAACTCATTTTTTTACTTCCCTATCAAACAATCCTTTGCCCCCATCATCATTTCTCCTTTTGCTCTGAAGTCTTCCACCACACAGTGGTTCCGAATGCCTAAAAGATGGCCAAAACCATAAAATGCTCATAAAGTAGGCCGATTTTCTTACTCAGGGGTTTTCGAGGTCGCTGACTACAAATCCGTTTTCCAAAATTTCAAAAACCGAATGGCGTATCCAATATGTTAGACGAGTATGCTGACTGAAGTTTTAATTCTCTTCAAAATTGGTATAAGGGAGTTTTCGAGGTCGCTGACTACGAATCCGGTTTCCAAAATTTCAAAAATAAAATGGCGGATTCAATATGGTGGACAATTATGCTGAATAAAGTTTTGATTCTTTTCAAAATTGGTGTAAGGGGGTTTTTGAGGTAGCTGACTACGAATCCGGTTTCCAAAATTTCAATAATAAAATGGCGGATTCAATATGGTGGACAATTATGCTGAATAAAGTTTTGATTCTTTTCAAAATTGGTGTAAGGGGGTTTTTGAGGTAGCTGACTACGAATCCGGTTTGCAAAATTTCAAAAAAAGGCGGATCCAATATGGTGGACGAGTAGACTTAATAGGGGTTAGGGGGTTAGGGCTAATTAGGGTTAGATTGTAAAGCAGCTGTGAGCTGTATCACGCCCTTTGAGTTGTTTTTTGGATCCATCTTATATATATTTTTTGTACATTTTGTTTCTCGTTAATAAAGATTTTTTATTATTATTATTATTAAATAAGGTTTTAATTCTTTTCAAAATTAGTGTAAGGGGGTTTTCGAGGTCGCTGACTACGAATCCAGTTTCCAAAATTTCAAAAATAAAATGGCGGATCCAATGTGGTGGACGAGTATGCTAAATAAAGTTTTAATTCTTTTCAAAATTGGTGCAAGTAGGTTTTCGAGGTCGCTGACTACGGATCTGGTTTGCAAAATTTCAAAAACAAACTGGCGAACCCGATATGGTGGACGAGTAGGCATAATAGGGGTTAGGGAGTTAGGGCTAATTATGGTTAGGTTGTAAAGCAGCTGTGAGCTGTTTCTCACCCTTTGAGTTGTTTTTTGGATCCACCTTATATATATTTTTTGTACATTTTGTTTCTTGGTTGGCAACTTTATAAAGATTTATTATTATTATTATTATTAAATAAAGTTTTGATTCTTTTCAAAATTGGTGTAAGGAGGTTTTCGAGGTCGCTGTTGGATGAAAGTAAGTTGTGCAAAAATTCTATTCTTTAGAAGAAAAGAAGTGGTTCCGCATAAAAGACAAATTTTCGATGCATATAAATGCCGGATAAGTGAATTTGTTTATAAAAATTGTTTGAAACAATGACAAATGTTGTTTTATGGAACTCTAATGCGTGGTACTCATGTTCTTCAGATGAAAATAAAAGATTCAACAGAAAAAAAAAGTTATCGATACACAGATATGCCGACTAAAAGAATTTGTTTGTATAAATTGTTTATGAGAATGACAAATATTGTTTCATGGAACTCTAGTGTGTAATATTCTTTTTCTGCAGATGAAAATAAAAGATTCCATCGAAAAGAAAAGTTTTCGACACACAGATATGCCAAATAAAAGAATTTGTTCATAAAAGTTGTTTGAAACAAAGGCAAATGTTGTTTCATGGAACTCTAATGTGTGATATTCTTGTTCTTCGGCTGAAAATAAAAGATTCTACTGAAAAGGAAAGTTTTCGATACACAGATATGCCAAATAAATGAATTTGTATATAAAAATTGTTTATAACAATGA
>WSXT02082713.1:0-11954 GCA_011762715.2 Neuroterus valhalla
ATACTCGACTCTACTGTTTCTGTTCTTGGAGCACATTATCTTGGTCTTACTTACATTCAACTTTAGGTCTGTCCCTAGCACGACATCATCTGCATATGTTAAAGAGTAAATATTACTGGTGCCTAGAATCGTGCCTCCCTTCCCTTTCTCTCTCAGCTTTTCCTCCAGGTCTGCCATCATAATACTAAACAATAGAGGACTTAACGGACAACTTTGCTTTAGCAATCTTCCTGTCCAGAATTCTTTACGTTGATGATTTTCTATCTTCACTCAAAACCGGGTCTCCACAAAGATATCTCTTATTCTTTCTATCAGCCCTTCCTTCACTCCTCTCTCTCTCATATACTGGCACAGTACGCTTCTGTTTACTGAGTCAAGATTCGCCTCAGATTCCTATTCGCTAAGTAGTTTCGGACGTAAATGTTATCCGTTATCTCCATTCCCTTCCTGAATCCCGTCTGGTTGTGTGGAATACTTCCCCTTCCTTACACCTGTCTTTCTAACCTTTTCTCAAGTACTTCTTCGTATATTCTGTATCCCACCGGCATGAGTGTAATTCCTCTATGATCCTCTACCTTCTTACCCTCTCCCCTCTTTAACAACGGCACCACTAGTCCCGTCCTCCATTCCTTCGGCCATCCTGCACCTCTCCATACTCTACCACATACTCTCTATATCTTCCCTCTCACTCCCCTCCCCCATACTTCAGCGCTTCATTTTCCATGCCATCCCCACCTGTTGCTCTATTCTTTTTCAGCCTATCAATCGCCTCAATCACCTCTTCTCGGCTAATCTCGTTCCCTTCTTCCTCCTCACTCTCTGTCACTTCTCTCTCCATTGCTTATCCTCTTTTCCTCCCCTCCCAGCAGACCTTTGAAGTATCTTGTCCACTCTTTCATTTTTATCTCTTCATTCACGCCCTTTTTTTTTCCTCTTCCTATTTATCACCTCCCCCTCTCTGCCTTTCTTCACTGCTTCCTCTACCTCTTTCATGTATCTCTCCTTCTCTTCATGCTTTCTGTCGTACCACGTTTTCTGATATTCTCGTTTTGCTTCATTATATTCCCTTTTGTCAATCTCTCCTCTCCTCCATACCTTACACATTCCTTCACTCTCTCTTTATTTTCCCTAGACTCGTCGTCCCACCATCCTTCTTTGACCCTTTCTTCTCCTGTTTTTGGTCTTACCTCTTCTCTCGCCTCCTCAATCGCTCCTTTTATTCTTTCTAATATTTCGTCTACTCCTTCCTCTTCTGTTCCCCTCGAATCCTGCTCCCCAATTTTTCCTCTACATTCTATTAACTTATCTTCTTCCCTACGGCCCATATTCACCTTCCTTTCTTCCCTCTTTCCTCTAAATAGCCTCGGACCCCTACATTTCAACGTCGCTATTACCGGGAAGTGCTCAGCGCCTATCTTATTACCGACTTCGATTCCCACCATCAGCTTCCTTATTCTATCTTCTGCCAGGATGTAGTCGATTACAGTTTTCCCTTTACCTGTAAACGTTATTTCGCCCTCCTCATCACCTATTGAATTGCCATTGAGATAAACCATTCCGTCTCGCCTATCAGGTTGAGCAGTACCCTTCCCTCCTGATCTGTTTCCCTATGCTTTGAGTTTCTTACGAATACTTTCTTCTCTTTATCTCATACTTCTCCCCCATGATCCCCTGTCCAAGCATTCAGGTCTCCCTCAATCAGAGTTAGCCCCTCCTCTTTTCCCTCCATTCAATTTCTCATAACTTATCACCCCTCCTCTTCAGCCCTTCTCCTATAAATGCAAACGATCGCTACTCTTACTGCCGTTAAATCCTTCCTTACCCCTGATAACATGCCTCCCATCCCTTTCACTCGACCTCTTCTTGCCTCATACATCTTCCATTTGAATTATTTTGGCAGCCTCTTCTTTATGCTCTCCTAATCTTTCTTCTCCGCCCAAGTTTCACTTATCATTGGAAGACCGTGAATTTCAGGCGTAGTATGTAAGGCCGCTTTATCGTGAAGATTCTGTGCATGCTCTTCCTTCTAAAAACTTCGGACAAGTTTTGGATTCCGAAATTGGTCCGAATTTGTCTGAAACGTGATCCGGGTTTTGTCCTCCGGATTCTATCCAAAAGTGTCCGCAATTTGTCCGGCGGAAGGAGCACGAAATTAAATTTGGTTTTCATCAGGTAGAATCCGAAAGTTGTCTGGTGCGACGGATTCAATCAATCCGGAAAGGATCCGTTTGATTCCGCGTTTTGTACGGTATAAGGGATGGTAATAATCCGGATTGTGTCCGGTCGAGTCCGTGTTTTGTACGGTTGAAAGAGTACGATGAATCAGTGCAAGGAAATTTAGTTACATAATACGTTTAAACCGATATTACAGTTTAGTACAATCTATACGATTCAGAGAAATCTAGTATGTGTATCAAAAAGTAATACACTGCAACCTCAAACTGAATTCATCCAAACTCGCTCCTTCTTCGAAATGAGATGGGGAATGGCTCGTTAACGAGATGGTACGGGGGGTTTGGAGAGGGGCGCTCTCCTCGCTCCACTGTCCGCCATCCACGCGTGTATTCGGCCCTGAATGTTTAAGTTTCAGCTCACTCGAACTTCTTCCAAGACCGTCGATACCCAAGCCCGAAGCTGGATTAAGTTTGAGGTTCCAGTGTATAGTATCTATAAATGATCCATAAAAAATTCACTTTGGAAAATTAATATATGTTCTACTCTGAAATTTTCTCAAAATTATGAGTCATTGTAGAAGAATTGGCTGGACGGAGATACGAAAAAGACTTTAAAAGTTCGTATCCTGTGGTGAAATTCCGTCAACTCACACTGCACTTTTACAGTATATAAATGCACTCATTATTATTATCATTATTAGTATTCATATACATATAACATTCAAGAGCAAATACTTCGCTGAGGTGCCTCCTAACACAAACTTTATCTATTATACATAGTACGCAAACATATCCATCGCAGGCAACCACGCTGAGAGAAGGGGTTTCAAGATTCCTTATATACTAAGTATTGGAAGTTTTTGAAATTGTGAGAAACAGTGTAATGCTTAATAACTCGACTTAGAAAAATTCAAAATTTGAAGTAAAAACGGAAAAATATTCTGTTTTCAATAAAGGTCAAAACTGGGAATAAATAAAATTCGAAAACATCTATAGGTTTTTCTTTTAATTCCAATCATCAATTCCACATCAATTACAACTCAAAGCCGCGGTATAATTTCGGATAGGACCGGACTATTTCTGAATTCGTTGTTTTTTAACGGACAGATTTCGGATTTAATCAGACCACTGTCCGTTTTCACTTAAACAAAAATAATCTCAGGTCCTGAATTGCGGACCGATTTCGGATTGAGCCGGACTATTTCCGGAGTCGATGTTTTTGATCAGACAGATTTTGGATTTCGACGGACCACTTTCCGTTTTCACTTTAACAAAAAAAATCTCAGGTTCTGAATTCCGGACCGATTTCAGATAGAGCTGGACTATTTCCGGAGTCTGTTTTCGAACGGACAGATTTCAGATTCAATCGCACAACTCTCCGTTTAAATTGTTACAAGAATAATCTCAGGTTCTGAATTCTGGACCGATTTCAGATAGAGCCGGACTATTCCCGGAGTCGATGTTTTTGACCAGACAGATTTCGGATTTAATCGGACAACTCTCCGTTTCCACTGTTACAAGAAGCATCTCAGGTTTTGAATTCCGAACCGATTTCGGATAGAGCCGGAATATTTCCGGAGTCGATGTTTTTGACCAGACAGATCTCGGACTTAATCGGACCACTTTCTGTTTTCACCTTAAAAAAAATAATCTCAGGTTCTGAATTCCGGACCGATTCGGATAGAGCCAGACTAATTTCGGAGTCTTATGTTTTCGAACGGACAGATTTCGGATTTAATCGGACCACTTTCCGTTTTCTTTTCAACAAGATTAATCTCAGGTTCTGAATCCCGGACTAATTTTGGATAAAGTTGGACTATTTTCGGAGTCTATATACTATACAACAGATTTGGAACTATGGTATAAAAACTTTTTGAGATGTCCGATTTCGAAAGGAAGGGAAGATCTTGAGGAAAAGGACTCAGGATGGACCTTACACTCGATTATAAAACTCTCTGTAAACGAGTGTAAACATCAACAAGCTTAGCCCAATGAAGGGCAGTTCCTACATCGAACTTCCCTCATATATAAAGAAAAAAGAAGCATGTATCAATGTAAGAAACAAGAATGACAACGAGTGTTTCAAATGGGCAATACTTTCAGCCATGTATCCACCTGAGAGAAGGGGTATTACTCAACGTGTATCAAGCTATATTCAACACCGGAACAAATTGGATTTTTCTAGAATCCAATTCCCCGTTACATTCAAAGATGTGAAAAAATTTGAAGGACAAAATGACATATCAGTGAATGTGTATGGCCTAATCAAAAATAAAAAGAATACATTCACACTGGTGCCACTACATCTCACTTCACATAAGAGATGTCAACATTCTCCGAGTAGAAGAAGAGTACGTAAATGAAGACAGCAGTGATGAAAAAGAGGATGATCAAGATGGTGGGACCCAATCATTCAATTTTCATTACGTATGGACCAAGAATCTTTCTAGACTAGTCAGCAAACAACTATCTGCAGAGGAACATCGAAAATATCGTTGTGATCGATGCCTACACTATTTTTCATCTGAAAGAAAGTTGATGGCTCACAGTGAAGTCTGTAAAAAACTAAATGACTGCAAAATTGTATTACCAACACCTGGGAAAAACAGCAGCGAGTTCAAAAACTTTAAATATAAAGAGAAGGTACCTTTCATAATTTATGCAGATTACGAGTCTCGGCTAAAACCAGTGGAAAAGCAGGAAAGAGGATTGAATACTGAAGTGTTCCAAAACCATGAGGTTTGTGAGATCGGATATTGCCTTAAGTGCAGCTATGAAGATTCTCTGTCTTTCTACGAGTCCTGCCCTGAAGATGTCGAACCCGAAAAGCGGTTTGCTCTCGAATTGCTAAAGATAACAAACACTTGCGATAGATTACTTTCATCAATAGTCCCCATGCAGCAACTAACTCCCGCGCAACAGAGAGTCTTCAATGAATCGACAATCTGTCACATATGCAAAAAGACTCTACATCCGCCTGTGAAGAAAGTGCGAGATCTTTGTCATCTGACAGGTATGTACCGCAGTCCAGCGCACGAACATTGTAACCTCGAATATTAAGATTCGCAAACCATACCTGTTGTGTTTCACAAATTGAGTGGGTATAAAGCGCATTTCATTATCCGAGATGTTCCTTCACAATTTGCTGGTGAAGTTAAAGTTTTGGCATTAAATAAAGAAAAGTACATTTCATTCACAAAGTACGTTGAGGAAACTCAAATCAAATTCAGGCTCATAGATTCATTTCGATTCATGGCCTCATCTTTAGAAAAGTTAGCTTCATGCCTAAATAATTATGACATTGTAAGTTCAGTATTTTCCAATATTGATAGAGAAAAAATTGAGCTTCTCACGAGAGAAGGTCTTCTTCCTTACGAATACCTCGACTCGAAAGAGAAACTAAAAGAACGTCAGCTACCACCTAAAGAAAAATTCTATAGTACTCTGAATGATTCTTCTATATTTGACAAGGATTATGCACACGCGCAATAGGTTCGGTCTGCGTTCAATCTACAAAATCTTGGCGAATATGTAAAACTTTATATGAAGACTGATGTACGGCTTTTAGCTGATGTCTTTGAAAGTTTCCGAAAACAATAACCTAATGCTTACTATCTTGAGCCAACACACTATCACACCACTCTTGGCTTGACCTGGGATGCAATGCTCAAATTTACAGGTGTAAGATTAGAACTCCTAACTGACGTTGTTATGCTGCTCATGATTGAGAATGGCGAGAAGGGTGGAGTGAGTCAATGTTCAAACAGATATGTCATTGCTAACAATAAGTATATGAATGTTTTCAACGAAAATAAGATCATCTATATCATGCATTTTGATGCAACAACCTATACTTTTAGGCGATAAGGCAACCGCTCCCTTACGGTGGTTTCGAGTGGGTTAGTAATTTAGAAAATTTTGATTTCAATATTCCTGACGATTCACCAATTGGCTATATACTAGAAGTAGATTTGGACTATCCATCAAAACCTACATGACGCGCACAATGACTTGCCATTCTGTCCAGAACACTCGAAGCTACCAGGGGCAAGCCAGGAGAAGCTCATTACTACTCTCCTGCCAGAACGAAAGTACGTTCTCCATTACCGAGCTCTAAAACATGCAATAGCTAATGGTCTTAAACTTGTCAAATCCATAGAGTTATTAAATTTAACCAGTCAACATGGCTTAAGGACTATATTGATCTCAATACTGAACTCAGAACAAGCGCTAAAAATGAATTTGAAAAGAACCTGTTCAAATTAATGAATAATGTAGTTGACGGGAAAACAATGGAGAACGTACGGAAACATGTGAATGTAAAACTCGTGACAAAGTAGGAGGGTAGCTATGGAGCTGAAGCCCTCATTGCAAAACCAAATTTTCATAGTCGAGCGATATTCAGTGAAAATCTAGTGGCTATTGAATTAAGGAAAACTCAAGCCTTATTCAATAAACCAATCTATGTTGGGCTTTCGGTGCTTGATGTATCGAAAATCCTAATTTATGACTTACACGACGACTACATGTGTTAGAAGTATAGTAGAAACTTTAAATTAATGTACACCTATGCATGCAGTTTGATATACGAAGTTAAGTGTACAGATATTTATGCGGATATTAAAGAAGATATGGGAAATAATATATGTCAATTCGATACATCAAATTATCTACGAGACAATGTTTTCAGAATGCCGCAAGCCAACAAGAAAGTTTTGGGACTAATGAAAGACGAATTTTCAGGTCAAATTATAACTGAATTTGTTGGCTTGCGGAGCAAGATGTATAGTATCTGCGTAAACGGTGAAGATTTCGTTAAAAAGCAAAAGGGGTGAAATCTTCCATTGTCCAGAAATCAATCACCTTTGACGACTGTACTGATGATGACGGTGATGTTGTGCTTGATGATAGTGACATAGAACGACGACATGCGACTACGTGGATAGTTCTTTCTAGCAGGTTTATGTAGTTCTGTGACTACTGCTAATTTCTCGCTGTTCATTCTCGAATGTGTTTAATCGGGCATCCAACTGAGCAATGAGATCAGTATTGTGGACTGATAAATCTTGTTGGATATCAATCTGCAGGTTTTTCAGTTTCTCGTTGATTGATTCTTCGAGGATTCATATCATCAAATTGTTATTATCAATCTCTGTTCGCATGGATGATGTGACTTGATACAATGTTCGTATCTCGTTTTATACAAAACGTTGCACAAGTCCCAAATTGACTGCGTCGAATTGCTCTTTAGCGTTGCCAACGTTACAAAGTCTCTTATCATCTACGTCATAATGACCGTCAGAGGTGACCTTGAATTCAACACCAGGAGGCCCATGGCTCGCTGCAGCGATTCGATCCAGGTGACGTCCAAACACATCGATACTCATCATGATACTGACGATATTTCCATGAGTACACTCCTAATATATGATTCCTGCCTCTCGCAATTCCTCTAATATCGATAAAATTTCATTACTGTGACTCGAGTTGCCTGCTTCCTGAGACGCTAAGAGCAAATGGAGTCGATCAACTAGTTCGTTAGGATCATCCCAGTAGACGTAGTCAGTCTTGACATCCTTTTTTCCCACAATATACTGTGGTAGGGAACCTTTCGGCTACCGCCTGCGTGATACGTTAATCAGTTTTGCAATAAAGTTCTTGTACTTGTTATTGTCGCTAGTGGGAATGGATTCACTGGAACTGTAACGCTTCTTGTGCGCATTTGTAGCACCCTGCTCAAAAAGACCATTTGAACCGGATTGAGAAGAAATCAATCCGATTCAGTTCTGTTATTGTCACGGTTACATCGAACTGAAACTCGCAGATTTTATTTTTACATCTATTCTGCTCAGTCCGGAATTCCATGCAAAAACTGCAATGGAGTCAGTTTGGAATACCAAACTGGTTTGTTACTCCAAGTACCACTGGGATGGTTTCAGTGTGGAATGCTGAACTGGTTTTTAGAGAATTGAAAACTATTCGACTCAGTTCGGAAGTCCAAGTAGACAATGCAATGGTTTCAATTTGGGATGCCGAGCTGATTTGTCAAGCGGCCGCCCGTACAGAACCAAAAATCATTAACAATTACTGTAAAAGAAGAATTCCACAGGAACACACGCTTTTTTTTACAGATATATTATCAACATGCTTATAATTATCGAGTACTTAGGATTTTTAATGCATTTATAACAATTAAAATTCGCACGCTCGAGGGAATCGAACCTACGCATAAACCTACATAACCAATGCTCGGTAGTCGAGAGTCTTGACCACTACGCTATCAGGACAGTTGGAATTCATTATGGAAAACAGGGATGCACTTCGCTGCACGTTGATACTTTGATAATTACTTTTTATTTGTTATTAATCTCCTTTCGAGGTACTTGCCTAGATAAGGGTATAGTGAACAACCTTATTGCTCAGGAACAGGAAGTGCATCCGGCTGCGCACCAGATAGTCAAAACAATATTCTACAGGAAGTTTCCCTCAAATCGATATTCAAAGTGACCAAAATTAATTCTGGAAACGATGACGATGGCCTCTGTGCATCTGGCTTTGCATAAGGTGTCCAAAAGAATATTCTACAGGAATTTTCCCCCAAATCGATATCCAAAGTGACCAACACTAACTCTGAAAACGATGACGATGGTCTCTGTGCATTTTGCTTCGCACTAGGAAATCCAATTAGATAACACTTTATAAAATCCGGTTTGAACCAGATTGACGGAGGAACTTGGTGCACGATTTGAAAAGTATAAATTGGAAATCCGAACTGAGACCGATTCAAAATGAGGTTGGAAATCCAAATTGATGACAGTTATGGAAAATCCAAACTGAAACTAGTTGAAAATGAACTCGGAAATCCAATTAGATCACACTCCATGTTATCCATATTAAACCGCATTGACGTAGGAACTTTTTTTTAAATTTGAAGAATTTAATTTGCAATTCCGAACTAAGACCAATTCAAAAGGAACTTGAAAATCCTAAATTATGATGGTTCTGGGAAATCCGAACTGAAACTTGTTGAAAATGAAATCGGAATTCCGATTAAATTAAAGTTGGTAATGTCAACTTCGAACCGGATTGGCGTAAGAACTTATTCCGAAACTTGAAAAGTTCAATTTTGAAAACCGAACTGAAGCTTCTTTAAAATGAAGTCGGAAATCCAACAAGATAACACTTTATAAAATCCGGTTTGAAACAGATTGACGTATGAACTTAGTGCACGATTTGATAAGTATAAATTGGAAATCCGAACTGAGACCAATTCAAAATGAGCTTGGAAATCCAAATGGATGACACTTATGGAAAATCCAAACTAAAACTAGTTGAAAATGAATTTGGAATATTTTGTTTATACTCTCTCCCTGTTACGGGTTTGAGAGTCTTGGCATAACCTTCTCTCTATTCTTTTGCACACCTCACCACTAACCGAGGGGTGAGGGGGACCTACAGTTTACGGTGGGTTCCGAACCACCAAGAGCTACAGCTACTTAATACTTGGAGAACTTAAAGAACTCTAGAGGTACCGGGCTCACGACTCTCCGTGGCCCGCCGAAGCTCTTCCAGAGTGCGAGGCGGGAATCGAACCCACAACCAGACAGTAGCGTGGTCCAAAGCTCATGCCTTAGCCCCCACGACCAACTGACTACTCTTTTGAAAATGAATTTGGAAATCCATTCAGATTACACTCCATGTTATCCATATTGAACCGCATTGACGTAGGAACTTGGTTCGAAATTAGAAAAATTTATTTGCAAATCCGAACTGAGACCAATTAAAAATGAACTTGGAAATCCGAAATCATAATGGTTATGGAAAATCCGAACTGAAACTTATTGGAAATGGAATCGGAATTCTGATTAGATTAAAGTTGGAAATGTCCACATTGAACCGGATTGGCGTAAAGACTTATTCCGAAACATGAAAAGTTCAATTTGGAAAACCGAACTGAAGCTTCTCTAAAATGAATTCGGAAATCCAATTAGATACACTTTATAAAATCCGGTTTGGACCAGATTGACGGAGGAACTTAGTGCACGATTTGAAAAGTATAAATTGGAAATCCGAACTGAGACCAATTCAAAATGAGCTTGGAAATCCAAATTGATGACAGTTATGGAAAATTCAAAATGAAACTGGTTGAAAATGAACTCGGAAACCCGACTAGCATGCAGGTAAGTGATGTCCAGATTGAACCTGAAAGACTTTCTGATCGGCAATTTATTTCTATTCGGCAGCCGGATTGAACCTTACTGGTCCATACTGATACTGATAGAATATCATTCCGGTTCAAATGTTCCTTTGAAGTAGGGCAATCAAAATTTCCGTCTATTTATTTTGGTCATCAGCGCTTATCTCGGATTCTTCTGGATTTTGTTTGAACAATAGTCCAAGCAATCCAACGGTTTTTGGATATTTTTATCACCGTCTTGAATATATTGACCCTCAAAACTGATGGCTGTATCACCAATCACGCGAGTGCCATTACTGAGTTTGCGCACACCATAAACCATGTCCAAGTACTGTTTCCTATTGCGATCAAGCAGCTTCAAAAATTTATTTGTTAAATAATCATAATTTTCAGGTTGCTCAGTTGTAGTATCTCCAACCAGAGTTGTATCTTGTTCTTCTTCTTTATCGTCAGCAGTCATGAATAAAGCGTCATCGTCTTCCATCCCCTCTTCTTCATCATTATTCTTCGATAGTTCATTTTGCTCAACTTCACTCTTGATTGGTTGATTCGACGTGTCGACTAGTTTTTGCAGTGGCATGACGATTGGCTTAAACGTTTTATTCCCTAATTGTTCAGCAGATTCTTTACCAATCTTGAGCATTTGATGTTTACGATTGAGGGAGCACATTTGAGGGAGAACCTCCTTCTCCTTGTCAAAGTTTGACATGTTACTGCACTGACATCCCAATTTATACTGGCAGCATTTCTACAATTTAAGTTGTATTCATAGAGTAACAAAACGATCGAATCCTTTCCTGTATCTGCCCTCATTCAGATCACTATCTTTGTCTATTACAACAAATCCATTTTTATCAGTATTCCAACATGCTGAGCAAAAGTTTTGGGATTGAGTATAAGTCATGTCAGTATTAACATGATCGTCTTATACATGTCTCAGATTCCTTCCACCCTGTCTGAATAGTATCAGTAGATTGACATTATCTCTCAGGAGATGTTTGGGAATTCGAGCGCAGGTCTGAAACAAGTAAAAACAGTCAACATGTGCGTGTCTTCTCATGCAGAAGAATGCGCGAATATTGTCCTGTTTCTCGCATGCAACATCATCGAATATAACGATTGAATTCGGTTGAGCTTCACTTGGTGATACAACTTGCTCATATGCTCATTGAATGGAAAATATTCAACCTCATCTATTTCTTTCCAAACCTTTTCCAAGAATGTGTACTTTTGTTGCTTAAGTGACAGCGTGCATGTAAACGCGCATGACGTGCGTTCAGACCAGCACGCAGATGTAACCGCAATGGAGAAGCATATGCCCGGCAGATCGTGCGTGTCACGAAAGTGCGCGCATGGGGTGAGCACTAAATGCGCGTGCAATGAGGGACTTAAAATTGTTTATTCATGATGAATTAGACAACAAAATTATATAAAATATGGTTTTTTTATTCGATGAATGGGTGACATTGGTGAAGTTTCCAATATAAAAAGTGAATTTCCAACAAAAGTTTCGTAGATGAAGTCAACTGTTTCCTAAAACATATGACTTTTCAGGTTAACATATAATTTTCCGCTCCTCTCTT
>WSXT02082724.1:0-11954 GCA_011762715.2 Neuroterus valhalla
GTTTGTGAAAATCATTTTTCGGAGGAAGATATCATCCGAGAAAATGTAAAACGTGAAAATGATCCATTAGTTAACTAGATTTTTTATCCACAATCTTTATCTGTAGTGAGTTTCCTTTCATAATTTCAAATATTTTCCAACGCAACTCGTTGCATTTTAATATTTTTAGGAATTATTTTCATAAAAATAATTTCCAGCTTTATTTTGGTTCTATTGTTTCCAATAATTCATCCATATTTTTCTAAATATCAATCATATCTGGAACAAATTAATTTTTTGAGATTTAAATTTAAAATAGAACCGCCACTTTCAGCACTCTACCGTTACGCCACCACTAGAAGTGGCGATTTTCTGAATGAACTGGAAGCTTCAATAAGGGAACATTCCCCACCACGAGAGCCCCCGGACCTGTGTATACGACCGTGAATGAGACTAGGCTTTGAAAAGTTATGGAGTATACAGACACCAACGACGACGACGACGACGACATTAAACTAATACCTTCTCATTTTGATGGGAATGTAAAAATTATTAGCAGATAAATATTTAAATACTGTATAGTGGTACGTGGCATCAATATCTGCAAAGAAGACGCATTCGTAGATAGACTCTCATAACTTAAACGCTTAATTATTGAATTTAAAAAGCTACTTTTCCTGTGAAGAACATTTTCATCCTCATCACTGTCTTCATCTTTCACAGTTACTAAGTCTCCAAAATCAAAGAATTTGGTCTGGTTTGGGAATTTCAGAGAAAAATCTTAGATGAGTTAGATAATGAATGATCTCAGCTACATGGGAACAACAGCCGACGGTCTTAGTGCCATTAGCACAGTTACAAAAGTATCGTTTGATACGTTCAATTCCATTGATATTCGGTTCATAATGAACATAAGATTTGTATGCTTTACTATTGATATGTCTCGACTTCACTTCGAATCTAATTACGCAATAATTAAGCGTTGAAGTTATGAGAGTCTATATATAAATGCGTCTTCTTTGCGGATATTGATGCATAAGCAAGTTTATTGTTGTATGTTGCCAATTTGTTACATAAATTCTCTTCCTTTTCTTATAAATAATTAGGCTTTATTCTTTCAATAGAAACTTGCGATTGACCTATTTCGCAATTAATTGTGTTTAGCATTCACTTTATTCAATGTATTGACAGAGTATCATATTCAAATTTATTGATAAGAACCCGGATAGTATCATCAACAATATGCACATTCCTTACGTATGGTAAGTATATCTTCCAAATACACGTGGAATTCAACTGTTTCTATTTCATGATAATTGACATTCTTTTGTTAACTGACCAATCCTTCAAAGTCAAGGTTTTTGGTATTTGTATTTCATAAAAAGTTTGAAATTCAAATTTTATCACCGTTGATAATTTATACATATACCCAATTTTTAGATTACAAGATAAAGTTATGAATATTCAGTGACCTGTATTGAAATTAGAAAATAAATTTTATCTCTGTTTTTACTTTTTCAGAATTTAATTTCACCGTTGTTTCGATTTCATTTTCAATCAAAAGGTTACATCTCCATGACAATAGAACGATTGCAATCCGGGTTTTATAGCAGAACAATTAAATCCGAAAGATTGAAATTGGACCACATCCAATTGCCAATATTCGAAATGAATAAATTGATTTAACTTATGGCGAAGCATTAATCTAATTGCAAAAGAAGTTTAAGAATCCGAATTGTGTATAAAGATTTTATTTGGTTTTACAAGATTCATATGATCATATTTGGGATTATGATGCGGGATAATCGATTATAGATATGAAATGAATAAAAAATTTCCGTTAAGGTTATACATAGCCAGCATTATCTGTTATGGAATACTAATTTCTTGTTGACTTGAATTATCTATCGATTTAAGCTGATGAACGATATCGTATTTTAATCTAATTTTCGTGCACTTGCACCTCTACTATAAATTATAATGGGCTATCAACCACAGAATATTAAAAGGCAAAATAGAATATAATCTCAAGATATGACTACATTGATCATAAAAATTAAGTTTGAACAAAAAAAAAGATTGTTTGGTATATTCAGAAATATTATGCAAGCTGAGTAATCTAATAATTGTCTTATATTGTAATTTAACTTTTTTTGTTATTCAACTTCAAGTAGTAAATTAATGTCCATCAACACAAATCTTAACCAATAAGTAGTATTAATTGCTCAAAACTTTCAGAAGCATCTATAAGATTGATATTTATATAACATTCTGCTAAAATAGTTATCAGCCTTGACTTTTCTAGAATTGTACCTTCATCCTCATATAGTCCTTTCAATAATAAAATTTGAACAATTTTATTAACAGTTTTCTTAATCGAATGAAAATATTAAAAATTTGAGAACATTCTTGGTTTCCGTGTCCATTATAATTATAAAAATAAGAGTATATTTGTCTAGGCAGTATTCCAATCGTAATATGAAAAAAAAAACAAAACTAAAATTAACAAGTTTTATGAAATTAGTGATCATTTTCCCCTCCCAGAATTCCTCCTTGCTACAACTTATTGCCCCTTTCTTACCTTCCTACAACCGACGCTTTTGCTTTATATTGGTGAGATAAAAGATCTCGTGAGCAACGCATAAGTGTCTGTAGTGGGGATGCCAACATCTGTGAAATGAGCCAATTTTGTTGACCCTGCCTAGGCCTGATGTGGTAGTTTAACCCACCAGTGTACAAAAACTCCATAAGTGTATTTTTTTTACAAAATCAGGCCCAGCTGCAGTTATTCGTTCAAAACACACTTGAATACACATAGGGGTGAGTCTATGTGTGACAGATATATCCATAGAATAGATTACAATATTAAACCTATTAGGATGAACCCCAATCGAGTCGCTTATGAATTTCACATTTATATAAAAATAACAAGATTCGAGCTATTCAGAATGCGATTTGTTGTGGAAATCGTACAGAAATTAGTTATTGGTAGATAACAGTGTTGTTGTTAAAAAGTCTGGACTAAAGTTTTACATCGTTTGTCTGCTCTTGATGCTCAGAGATTTAAAGAATCGAAGAGTCAAATTTCAAACGCGCAAATTTCCGAATTGAAGAAAGAATCGGAGATTATAAAAAAGTGGTTGGAATAGAATGTTTTCTTTTCATTATCTAATACACAAGGATATTATCTGAATAGAAAATCCAATTCCCGTATAATACAATTTCTATCATTTTCTACAATCGAATTTGAAAATTCTTGATGATAGGGAATCCCAGAAATAGCGTTGCCGACATGATATGAAACATTATTAAAATCTTTTTTTGAATAAATTAATGTTCTTTATTGTTTTGTTTTTGAGGGTAAAGGTGCCCTCCAATTATCGAACATGAATTTCAATTTTGATTGTCATATTTTCCTGGGGAATCAATAAAAAAGTTTTTCTCTAGGAATTTTCAAGAAGTAGACTACATCTTTCTCATAAATTCTTGACCAACAATTGAACCTTCTTTCTGTTGTTTATCACGAATGTTTTTTATTGTTTCGTATTCGAGGTCAACAGTTCCTTTATATGACGAATAAAGTTTCTACAATTTATTTGACATAATTTCCTAGGTATTCAGAAATACATCTTTTTTTAGAATTTTCACACAAGAATGGATCCGAATTTCTATTCCTATTCATGAATGTTCTTTATTCTTTTATGTTTAAGGTCAGAGATCCCTTCAAATTATAATTATAATTTTCAATTTTTATTGTCGAATCACCTTGGAGATGCAGGACCCAATTTTTTCCGCCTAGGAGATTTCAGCAAATTAAAATTTTTAATTGTGTATGGAAAATTGAAGTTACTTTTGACCACAAATAAAAAAAAAAGAATACAGAATATTCGTGAACATCAACAGAAATTTGTATCAATGGAAGGGACCTTTTACCTCAAATACAAAACAATAAAAAACAACAATTTATAACAAATAGAAGTTTTGATAAATATTTTATGTAATGTACCGAATGCCACGTTATCTGGAATCTTCAAACTCAATAATAATCAGAAACTGTGGGCAATCTCATCATACGAAAGTCGCATCTAATTTCAGGAATTTTTATTCCAGATGATATTCTCCTGTATGAGACGATAAAAATGAATGATTCTATTCCAAACATTTTCTTTTAACAATTTATATTCAATAATAATGATTTTCGCAAGATTCCCACGATTGGTCGTGTTTTTGACCAATATCAATAATTCATCTGAGAATTCAAAGAGTAGATTATAAGTCAAGTTAGGTAATTTGATAAATCTGCTTTTTGTTTTATTTCAAAAAATTTCTAACATATATATTGATCGAAAACATTACGAAGAAACACTGAAGTGCTTCAATTTAGAGTCAGAACTGGACGAGCCCCCCTTTGGTTCGGTTTCTTCGGAATCAAACCGATGGGCCTATGGCAAAGCCACCGAGCGCGTCCTCAGGTTGCGGATCGAGGGTCTGTGCCGAGGGTTTCTGCTGAATACGGTTACGAAAAATAATAAGCAGTCGCAGACGATTGTCTAGGGATAGTCCCAAAGTGAAAACCCCCAACCTTAGTCACGAATAACCGTGCTGAAAGATGAATGGCACCTGGATGAGATGTTCTTTACGTTGTCTCTGGGATACCGGGTGACCTCCTAGAGTAATCAGTCTTACCCTTGAATCTGCGGCTCTGCGAGGGCAGGCAATCCCTCGCTAGCTACTTGTGGGAACAACTATGGAAATCTAGAACTGAAATCCAGTTTTAGCTGCATTTCAGAATAATCGAACGCGAATAATAAATATATTTTTGAGGCGATGAATCGGCGGTAAAATTGGAACAATATTGAAATTCCAAATGTTTAAAAAATTGAAATTTCAGGTGAAAAATATTCAGATGAAGGAAATCTAAATTTCGTGGGGTAGTCACACTTTATGTTTGATAATACGATTGAATTGAATGAAAATCAAGTATGAAATCTCAAAGTTTTGAATAAATGTATACCATACTTTATTGAAATAAAAATACCAAACACTTTCACCACGAATATTCCTTCAAATAATAGGGGAGATAAAATACCGTAATTTACTTTCGTAAAGTTGTATAAAATTGTGCAAAATCGAAGGTATTCTAAGTTATTCCAGAAACACAATTTCATCTTCCCAACATTTTTACAGCATTCATTAATCTGGTCTGGCCGTTTCGTCCTTCTGGATAGGTACTTGGATTAGGAGAACGTGCTGTTACGATGAAAACTTGCAATCCTTTAGAGCTTATCAATCCACGGTCAGTACTTACGTGGCCCTGAAATAACCATATCCACGGTCATGATGAGCAGGAGGTTTTGAGTGTCACGAAATTTCGATTTTCGTCACGTTCAGTGGATTTGATTGTTTGCGAATTTGAGGATAATATTCCTTTCAATACAATTCTGGACTTGAAGAAAAAGAGAAACAGATTATCTTACAATTGAAGATATTTTTGCGAAACATGCATCAAATTGGAAAATCAGAAAAGGAATCCAGCAATCCGCGCACACTGTACAGACGCGGATAATCGCCTTTTTCCTGAATTTTTTCCTGCAAAAAAGTCGTATGTGACACGTTCGAGAAACGCATCAATTTTGGGCACCTGTTACATAATATACTTTCTCCAAAATCAAAATTGTATATCAAAGTTCTGGATTCCTAATTGGTGTTCTTGAAGACTTCAAATGAACTTTGAATATTTTTTCAACATTTCAAGTTATTTCCCGTTGCCCCTTTTAATATTTTCTTTCTTGAAAATCCAAAAACAGAATTGTTCTGCAATCTATTTTCCAAATTATTTGAAACTGACTTTGAGGTCCATAAATCAACTTGTAAGATAGGTAAAGTTCTGAGTATTGGATTTGATGACTTCCTTCCACGAGCCTCAAAAATACTTGAAGATTGCTTTTCTAAATCTCATGCCCGAATTCAACCATAAATTTCGATCCCTACACGAAATAAGATTATAACTGTCTTGCATGATTTTTTTGTTGAAATTATGAAATCTGAATCCACGTGGACAGTAGGGACATTATGGAACCAAAAAAATCTCTTGACAACGAGTGTGAAAATTGACCATCTAAAAATGTGTGAAAATGATATTTACAAAAACCGTCTTTATGCGTAACCGTTCCTAACTGCTGTCTTATTGGTAAAGTTTGTTGGATTAGTTTATTGCAATTGTCTGAAGTTTGAGACCAATAGTTTCTCAATTTATGGAAACAAAATTTTCATAAATTTCAGAAAACGGATTATTCATGTTATAAGAGTAAAGATGTCTTGAATAAAAATAGAATTATTCATTTTTCTCCGTATTCCAATCACAAATAATTAGGATACTTTACCAAAATACCGCAGTTTCCCCGATGATCAAATTTATATCAAAGTTCATAGAGCTTCCACAATATCAAAGCAATATTCCCATGAAAAATTTTCTGTGCTGCTAAATCTACAATTCGCAGAAACTGTTTGTATATTTTTCTAGCGAATGGAAAACGATGGCGTGTGTAACAGAATATGCTGGCGATTAAAAAAGCCTTTGAAGCTGCAGATTGTTAGGTATGACGTTCACAAAAAGGGAAGCTTCTTTTAATAGAAAAGGAAATTAGAAAGCTTGTTTGCGCACAAGTAAAATAGAAAGAGGAATTGAGGCAGATCATTCATTGTTTCTCCTCGCCTATTTAAAATAGAAAATGATAAAAAACGATCTAACAAGTTAAAACTCTTTTTCTGTAACTTTGTCTCTTTATATTTTGCTAAACATTCAGGTTCAGTGACTAATAACTGGGCGTGAAACTCACGTGCCTGCAAGTGTATGTATAAAATTCAAAAAATATCCTGTAGAATTATTTACTATTATCTCATAAAAGCAATATTATCGATATTTATTTATTCATTAGTGAATTCAAATATAGAAGGAAAATTATAAATAGATTCTTTTTGAATTGTGAATTAGGTGTTGAATTACTATTTGTCGAAAAGTATTTTATTAAGTTATTTTTCTGAAAGGTTCTATATTGTGTTGACCAATGAAAATGTCAGCAGGCTGTTAAATGAATTCCTGTTCAAATTGTGAGTTCTACTTCAAGCCAAGATTTTCCTTTCAAAATATGACTTACTTTTGGATAGTACTTTTGACTTTTGACTTTTAAATTTTAGTGTAAATTATTTGGGTAGGTACTACTTTTTAGAAAATCGCTCCCTCACAGATGAATTTGTAGAGTTTTGCCATAAGTTTATGAAATTTCAGATCAAGAGGTTGAGAAGTTTTCATTCTTATCATGCGCAATTTTCACCCTTTTTTTGTTCTTGCCCAAAGGATGTGAATCTGCAGAATGTTTTACCTCTATATAATGAATTACAGCGGCCTAGTTCTTACCAATTCTCTTTATTCAGTTCGAGTTTATGATTCAGTAAACCTACTTTTTTAACGTCTTCTGCAACTCTGCTTTCTGTTTTGGTAATTTTGTATTACAATCCACAAAATATAAAAAAAGGACCAGCTCTTGCTCTGGAATAACTAGAAGTACTTCTGCAAGAGAGCGGGAATTGAATGGAAAAAAACAGAATAGTAGATAATAATTAGGAGCTCCTGACTCTTAATGAAAGTTAAAACAAAGACGGTATTTGTATCTGAACTTCGAGTGGCGAATTTTCTCCGATAGAAAAGGAGATAAAAACTCTAAGGTATTGTAGAATATTTTTAATCAGAAACCATGACATAGCTCGGTAACATTCTGAATTAATTTGAGTAAAAATAGAGAAAAAGAACCTTTTTGCAGCAAAAATGTACTTAAAGAAGAGAGGTGTTATGAAGTGGTGGAGAAGAATCCAGAAATATCGACCATCAAAGAGAGAACCCCTAAGGCCTCAAAGGGTTGCAGCACAAAAGGGCTTCCTTTATCTTATTTTATACTTTCCACGGACGGAATATTTTCTCAGGAGTCTTTGTTTTAGAATCTTTAATACTGAAACTGGAGACTTTTCTTTACTCGACCTTTTTTCTTGCTACAGTTCAAACTTAACTACTTTTCAAAGCACAAGGAACAAAATGAGTATCATTAAAGCTTGCCCCAACCATTTCAAAATTTTTCCTAACTGTGGGTGCATAACAGGAATGCGAATTCTCCTTACCTGGCAAGAAAGTTTCAGTTTTTGGAAACTGGAATGGGAAAGCTGGTTTCCTCCGGTATGAGTGAAAAAAGTTATTGCATTCTCGGATATATATTGTCCTATTTAGCGGGGGCTAATCAAACTCTGCGTCTGCAACTTAATATCTTAAAGAAAAATAGAAAACTTTGAGGTTAAGGTTCGAATCCTCCAAAGAAAAGGCACTTAATTATTTATACGCCAAAATAGAATTCATTTCAGTAGAACTGTTTGCGGTACTACTGAAGTGTAAAAATGAAGTCTGGAACTCTAAAAATTATTTCCCATGCTTCCGAGTTTCAAACACCTGCTAGTCTCTCTTAGTCATGTTCCAGAAATAAATAATACTGTATGACAGGCTTTCTCATAAAATCGAGTTTGAAACTCATAATATTCTGAAACTACTTTGAAAGCCAGGATAGAAAGCTTAGTGGTGATAAATATTTAATAAGGATGAAGACCATTGTTTAGAAATATAAACTTCGAGACTGTATGAAGTGGTATGGATTTTGATCGATCAGCTCAACACACTGAATACAAAAAAAATACTGTGAGAAAGCAACCTCGACACTTGTTTGATTTAAGTAGGAAATCGAGAATTATTTATGATAGCTTATAAACTGACAGTATAATTGTTCATGCAATGATATTTGGAGTCTATAATATAAAAATAACACATATGCTATTCATACACTCTAAATTCCTTGGAATGAAAGTTCATTCTCTAAGAATGAAAGTTCATTCCATGTAACGACTGAAAAATGTCCATTCTCTTAGAATGAAACAATTTATTCCGAACTAGGAATGAAACTGTCTCAGTCCTGCCTTGGAATGTATTTTCATTCCAACTGGAATGAACGGAGCAAGCGGGCAAATCATCAACATAACCTCTCTTTTCTGTGTGTTCTTTTTAGAAAACTGCTGAAATCGCAGAAAGACTCGAAAGTTATGGAAGATAATGAATAATTAAAAAAAAGCAAATAATTGATTTTAGTGTCTCTCACACATGACTATAGTTCATACATAAATAATAATATATTATGATTGAAGACGGCCAAACACTATTGATAAAGCCTTCAACAAAGTTAATAGAAAAACTGTTTTAAAATATTTTTTTACTACTTATACTTGTAAAACGTTTTCTCCTGAAATTTTGATATTCTTTTCAGAAAATAGGTCAAATTATATCATGGAATGTGTAAAGGTTAGGTCATTAACCTGTACAGGGTGTACGAGTGGTAGTTTGAAGCTTTTCGAAACTAACAGTGCCTAACCAGAGGCTTCGAAGAAGCTCTAGTATTGTCTGTACTGGTCAGTGACCTTATTTTCATAAATCATGTTATGATATTTTTTTTGATTTGACAATAAAATTTATCTTTGAAAACGAAGAGATTCAACTTCTGACGCAACGTTATGTTAATCCAACGCTTGGACTAACATTTCATTCCAGCTCGGAATGAAACACAGTTCATTCCAAGCCTTGGAATGAAAAGCTCACCACCCAAGCTGATTCATTCTAAGGGAATGAAATTCATTCCCTTAGAATGAAACTGACAGTTCAGTGGTTGCTTGGAATGAAAGTTCATTCCAAGGAATTTAGAGTGTATTGCAGAAAATAGGGAAGAGCAAAGTACAATTTTATTTCTGAGGATTTTCCCTGTCTTAGAGTTAAGAATTCACTAAAAAAACAATAAGAAATTAGCAATAAATCGCAATACTGAATTGCGGGAGGTTGGTTATCAAATTACATTTTTAATTGTTTGAGAATCTGTAATTTTAGAGTGGCAGGTTACAAACGGGTGTGATTACAGAGGTAAATGCATGCTTATTCCTGAGAATATTTGTATTTCGTTCCGGAAACATATTACATTCAAACTCAGTCCTCGGGGAAAGTCCTGAACGAAGATAGTTGTTTCGTGGTTTAAATTGGTTTGTTACGCACAGTCGAGCTCGAATTTCACGCATGAAAATCTTCAGAGCACACGAGATTTTCCCGAGCAGAGCCACAAATATCCGTGTAAAATTCTTCAAGCTGTTTGCAACCCTTAACAGACATTTGAAGTCGCTCGTATGCAAACGTCAAAAGTGAGATAGAATATTTTACGAAAAAATATACGCGTTATCCGACACAAAAAGGGATCGTCATACACAGAAAGCCTCTAATACCGGCTTTGAAAGGATTTGGGAGGATTTCGCAAAAAGGGGGAATGGTATTTCTGTATTTTAGTTTATTCGACAATAAACTGCAAGCTAAAAATTTGATTGTTAAAGTGCATTTTTACAGTTTATGAATTGTAGAAAAGGTACATACTGGATAATGCGTACCTTTTTATAGTAGGAATAAAGCTAATGCACTTAAATAATTTTGCATGGAAAATAATTAAACTTTCATCATATACTGATACCAGACAAGAAATTGTTTGTTGGTCATATTATTCCTATTGAGAACAAAATCGCAATATTAGGTATATACAATAGGGTGGTCCACATTTTTTTTTTTCGAATTTTTATGCAAAACGCCCAGAAATTTGTTCGTATCAACAAAAAAATAAGCGCATTTTTTTTTTAACCCTCCGTTTGGCACATGCTCCGATAACCTTCAGTTTGGCACATGAGGTCTCCTGTATATATGGATGCAAATGTATGGAAGTATTGTAATGTTCCATTTTTGCAGGTGTGTTTATATACATTTATACAGTATGCAGGTGTATATTTTTGGTTTTTTCTTCATCCTTGTGACTTTCTTATATGTTTAATTACCTATTCAAGTGTAAATGGGAAAAATCTGACTTACAACCTCTCCATACAAGAAAAATCTCTAAATAACAATTCTTAAATATTTACACAATAAGTTGGAATTGATAATAGGAATATGTTTCTCGATTCCATGCATGACTTTGAAAGAAGTTAATATACTAATTTAAGATAACTGTAGAAATTAGGTTATCTTCAGTGTATTTTCGATTTTTTCGGATTTTCTGGGTAGAAAACGAGGGTTTTATAGAAGAGATAGGGGGGTGAAACTTTTTTTAGTATCTTGAAATGTCAATCGGAAATGTCAATCTCAAAACATCAAAAGGAACTATTTACAATCATAAAATTTTAGGTCTGGGACTTTGGGCATTTTTTTAGTATATATATTTTTTTTAGGGGTAGAAAACGAGGGTTCCGGAAAAGCTAGGGGAATGAAATTACCTTTATTATCTTGAAACATCAATCGAAACTATTTCCAGTCATAAAATTTCAGGTCTAGGGCATTGGAAATTTTTTCAGTGTATTTTCGATTTTTTGGACCTTAGGGGTAGAAAACGATAGGTTCCGAAAGATCTAGGGGGATGAAACTTTTTATTATGTTGAAACGTCAAATGGAACTATTTTCAATCATAAAATTTTAGGTCTGCGACTTTAAGAATTTTTTTAGTATATTTTTAATTTTTTCGATCTTAGGGGTAGAAAATGGGGGTGATCCGGAAGAGCTAGGGGGATGAAACTTTTCTTAATATCTTGAAACGTCAAATGGAACTATTTTCGATCATAAAATTTTAGGTCTGCGACTTTGAGAATTTTTTTAGTATATTTTTAATTTTTTGGATCTTAGGGGTAGAAAACGGGGCTGATCCGGAAGAGCTAGAGGGATGAAACTTTTTTTATTATCTTCAAACTTCAAATGGAACTATTTTCGATCATAAAATTTTAGGTCTGCGACTTTGAGAATTTTTTTAGTATATTTTTAATTTTTTGGATCTTAGGGGTAGAAAACGGGGCTGATCCGGAAGAGCTAGAGGGAT
>WSXT02082746.1:0-11954 GCA_011762715.2 Neuroterus valhalla
ACTAGAGCCATTTCCATAACCTTGGCCACGACAATCTGCAATATCAATACCAAATTTTGCTAATTCGCTTGTAGCAAGATCCGTCTGATTTTCTCCGGTTGAAGACGATTCAACCACGTATTCTGAAAAGCCTTATTAAATCCGAACATCCTCATTTTCCATGTCGACGTATCGAAGTAAAATTGATAATTGTTCTTGACGACTCGAGTCAGGAGAGCTGTCAAGAATCAAAGCAAAATATTTGGAAGAAGAAACTTTTGAACACATGTGATTGCGAACATTGGTAGCTAATAAGTCTACAAACTCGTTCTGCTTATCTTTCCCCAAATAATGATCGACAATCCCTAATGTATTAATCAATTCGTTGAATAACCATCAATCGAATTATTTTTCACAGCTCATTACATTCAATGACATACCCACAAGCATCATTTCAAAGTAAATGAAAATAAAACAACATTTATAGGAATATAGAGTGATTAAAAAGAATTAAACTTGACAACTTGCAAAATACTGCTCTTGATAATGAGTCACTGCACACTGGTCTCATGTCGAAGTAATATATATTTGTTATTTTATTTCTGTAAATCCACTAAACCTGAATCGATACTGAGAAATGATAAAATTGTTTTGTATTTTTTCCCCAAAAATATGCCAGTACTTCCAGAACAGAAGTAAAAAAACAGCATAGTTTCAAGGATTCTTAATGTAAAAATAACTTCAAATTTTAGAAGAAAAACTTTTAAAGATGAAAAGATTGAAAACAGGTTATCTCATATTTGAGCTACCAGTCTCTTCATCGTACACATAAATATAAATTTTTGAATCATGCCATACCTATCCAACGCTGAGAATACTTGACCTGAAAAGTTTAAAACACATCAAACATTAAAAAAAATGCATGTTCAACAATAATCAAGAAATTATTAGACAAAAAATATGTCCGACAATTGTTTTATTGCCAGCGTCCCAAGAAATGATTGAAAAAAATACACTAAATGACGTTTTGAGATAACCTTTTACTAGTGCTTCTGTAATGAGTATATTAGGTATAAAGAAGAGTCATCTGGAAAACAATCTTTTTCCTAAAAACTTTAATCAATCAAGCACCAATATTTTGTTTGTTTCCTCGCTATTTTATTTCCTTGCCATTCTTTTCTATTATTTACATTTTACAATACACATCTATAATCAATACACAACTTTTTCGTGAATCGTCTTTTGGTGACACTGGTGACACTTGAGAACACCGACTGGACGACTAAAAGAGTCAATAGTCACTCGATAAACAAGTATCGATACACACACCTTAAAAAAATCGTTTTGCTGTAAAATCTTCGTATAGTGGAAACCTTCGAAAAATGCTGCCAATCTAATGCCCTCAAACGTCCATTGCCAACGCGATAACAATGTATAAACAGAATTTTCAGAGTTCAAATATGAGCGCGAGGCCCTGTGCGGTCGCACAGTTTTGCAACCCCTTAAACTGACCCTGCCTCGAATCACTTAATGGTTATCATCACGATCTTACTGGAGGACACTATAGCTTTAAATATAAACTCAGTGGATAAGGGGGAGATTAAATAAATAATAACGTGGGACAGTACTAAGAAATTCGAATATTATTCTAATCTGTCAATATCACCTGGAATTTACTATAACAGCGACGATGGTCTCAAATTATATGATAATTTTATTGATTCCATCAAAAAAGCTGGGCAACAGTCGGGTTATATGAATATTAGAGAAATAAATAATAGCAGAAAACCATTCGTGCTGAAAAATCCATGGTATACAAACGAATGCAACCTACTCAAAAAAGTAACGAAAAATAAATACAAAGAATATGAACTAAATAACTCCCATCCAGTGTTTCTTGATGAATATATAAAAGCTCGGGAAGCTTACAGAAAACAAATTTCAGATTCGAAAAACAATTATCGTAATATAATCATAGAAAAGTTATCAAAAGTAAATAACGGCAAAGAATTTTGGAGAGTAGTAAAATCTCATGTTCACAACAAGAACTCATACGGCAATGAAATAGGAACAAATGTATGGATGCAATTCTATTCTAATATTTACCCAAATAGGAAATTGCACGAGTGTGATTCTTTTATCGGTGACACACCCCTACTTAGATACAGAAATATCATTGAGAGAACTTCAAGATTGCTTGAAAAAATACAAACTGGGAAAGGCTCCAGGAATCGACAAAATACCGAACGATATATTAAAAAACTTGACACCAGGATGGGAACATTACATACTTAAAATGTTTAATACAATCTGGAGTAAAAAGAAGATCCCTCAGCAATGGGGATTGATTGAACTATTTTATTTACTTAAAAAGGAAATAAACTGGATCCTCAAAATTACAGGGGGCTCGCACTTTTAAATACAGTCGCAAAATTATTCACTACCATTCTAACCAACAGAATCAGAAATCGGGCAGAAGAAAACTCACTTTTTCCAGAAGATCAGGGAGATTTAGGTGTAAACGCGGAACCAGGGACCACCTCTTTACTCTAGCATCAATATTTAATATAAATATAGGAACAAAAAAAACTGCACTATCGTTATTTTTGTTGATATCAAGAGGGAATTTGATTCAGTCCCACATAATAGACTTTGGGAAAAGATTTTTGATTTGGGAATAAGCGGTAAGATCGTGAGGATTTTAAAAAGCTTATACGAAAAGGCGAAGTTTTTAATAAGAACTAACTCCTCACACTCAGAACCTATCGAAATTGCTGAGGGAGTACTTCAAGGCGACGGTATTAGTCCACTTATGTTCATTCTATATGTTAACCACATTGTAGAGTATTTTAAGGAGAACGGCATGGGGGGTATTTCCATTTCAATACTTAAAGAACTGATAATGGTACTTTTCGCGGATGACATTGCGTTATTGGCATGCTCTTGGCATGATGCACTCAATAAACTGAAAGTTTTAAAAAGTTTCTGTGAAGACAAGGGATAACAACTAAATGCCTCAAGAACAAAAATAGTTCCTTCCAGAAAATCAGGTAAATGTAGAAGATTAAAACCATTTTTTTGGGGTAAAGAGGAAATAGAATATGTTAGTTCATACATATACCTTGGCATGCCTTCCTCCTATTCTGGCAAATCCCAAGTAGCAATAAATTATTTTGTCAACAAAGGTATAGCCGCAACTTACAAAGTTCGCAATATGCTTCAAAATTGTATAAACGAATCATGGGACGCAACAAATGTTCTTTTCAATGCAATTGGCGGAGCCACTGTAATGTATGCAGCAGAGACATGGGCATTGGTACATTGACTAGGTAGAATGTGTTCAAACACGTTTTTACAAAAGTTTATACAGATGGCCTTTAAACACACCTAATTGCTACGTATGGCAGGAAACCGGATCTTACCCACTAAAACTTACTGTAATAAAACGCGCGCTGAATTGGTGGTGCACCGTGCTTGAAATGCCCGACGATCGTCTACCAAAACAATGTCTAATTGCACTTTTCAAGCTTGATACAGGGAAAAAAATGAAAACAGAATATAATTGGGCTTCACAACTCAAAGCAATCATAGAGGAAGTAGGTGAGAAGGACCTCTGGCCACAACAGTTTGTACTCGGTAAAGAGTCAGTCACCAGGTAGTGTCAAAGCATCATAACCTCTTGGGAGAATAACTTGGAATGCCTAAAAATTGAAAAAAGTATAATGTCAAATTCTCGTAGCTTGTACCGTCATATAAGCAGCCTAGATTCTATCGAACAATATTTAAAGTTGAAATTACCTCTCTATAAAATTAGAGTAATATCTCAGTTACGGTTATCAAAAGTGATAGAAGAATCAAAGTACGTCACAACAGTAATGTTTATATAATTATCACATATGAATGGTGCACAATCTGCAATAGGAACTCACCCGAAAGCCTTGGACACTTCCTGCTGGACTGCCCTATATACAAGCCTTTAAGGGAAAGATTTTTATTAAAAAATACGAGTAGCGATCAAGATGATTCCGAAATGATGCAAAAAGTTTTATGTATAGACGACACAAATCATCTAAATGGCGTATTCCATTACACTATTAATGCACTTAAAATAAGATCTTTTATTATCAACGAATAATATATTCTCCCTCCATCCCGCTACTGACATTATTAATGATATACTTTGTACAAAAGTGTAACATATCTTAATTTTACACGAATAAATGTTACTTACTTACCTACTTACTTACGTAAGAATATTATATAGGCAACGAGCATAAATTAAAAAAAAATGAATAAATAAAAAAACTCACGTGGAATGAAAACTTTGAGTCGAAAAATGTTTGATTTTTTTTCAAGGTACTGTAATAGAATTTAGAAATTTATTGAGGTATGAACTTTTTGCTTCAAAGGTTATCCTCGCTGATGGAGTGAACAAAAACTTTGATGATACAACCATTTTTGGTCAAATCATAAAACTTAAAAAAAGAAAGAATTAAAATAACTACGAAAATTGCGCTTTGATTCCAAAAATCGTAGTTTCCAACTAAAAAATTTTGGCTAATATCGATTTATACTGAATGCTATTAATTTAACTCACTTCTAAGATTATAGTAACAGGTTAGTTAAACAAACAATACATACTGATAATCTCATTCAGTCAAAATTCGTTGTTTGGGAACTAAGATTTTTTGAAATCAAAGTGCAATTTCGACAGTTTTTTTCATGCCTCATTTTTTCCAAATTCTGTGAGTATCATTTTACCACAAAAATATTTAGGTCATAGAAGTTCTTCTTTCAGTTTATCAATAAATATTCACTTTCGAAAAAAAAAATTTACATAGCTCAATAAATTTTCGAATTTTTTCCCCTCACAGTGAAAGAAAAATCCAAAATTTTTCTACTCAAAAGTTTCCAAATCGCGTGAGTTGTTTTATAAGTTTTCTTGAGAAAAATGTTTTGTTTAATTGCTAATATGTTATTTTCAAATTCTCCGAAATGTATTATTATATTCTGAATTTTACAAACAATGTTTCTCCGTCTTGAATATTATCTATAATAACAGCATATCTATAATAACGTAAAATTGTTGAACAAATACTACTCAAAGTTCAGCACCACATAATTTGTTGGAAAAAAATGTAGATAAGTATAGTAAAATAAGATGCAATACTTTCTAATTTCGTCGGCACACTATTATGATAAAAAAACAAATTTTCGTAAACTCACGCAATATGACAACTGTCAAGTTGAAAAAGTATTGATATTTTCTAGATAATATTAGAAGTAATTTAAAAAATGTATTGAGCTATAAAATTTTACTCCGGCGATAGTAATTCATTTTTACTGATAAACTGAAAAAATGAACCAATATTATTGATTATGGATTTCAGGAAATCATAGTTTTCAAAAATTATTTTTATGAATAATGATTGATACAAAATGTTATTCATTCATCTATCTTCTTATTTAAAAAAAATGAAGACCAAAATACTGATGACACGTTGAAATTTTTAGGCATGTTTACAGTAGCGTGAAATTGTTGAAGAAATATAACGATTTGTTGTAAATTTGTGAAACAAAAAAAAACTCTAACTGATCAAGAACCTTGAAATTTTATTGAAGATTGCATAATCATAAATTGAGGATAGTAAATAAGTTTTGTTATCGAATTCCTGTGAAAACTTTCTCATTCTTCATTTTTGAGAATTTGTCATTTATTTTTCCAACAAACAAGAGGAATCATATGAATAATCGTATAAAATTACATTGAACAACAGTAAATGATTGAAATGCCAATGAGAAATAATCAAAGCTAAGTTTAAAAACAAGGAGAATTCAAAATAAGAATAACAAATAAAAGATAATTGCAATGTAAATCATGCACAAAAAAAAGTCAAAACCATATTTAAGCAAAGAAAAGAAAGAGAAAAAATGTTAAGCTCCATTCCATCAACGAAACTTGGAATAATTTAGTACGGCACAGCGTTCGCAACGGTACGATGAGTAAACAATTGCTCTTACAAGAAAAAGGTGTAAACAAAAATTGTAGAAGATCGTATGAATCACAACTTTTGTCTTTAAAGTTTTACGATAGCACCAAAATCAAAGAAGATATTCTACTTAAAAAAATTTCCAACCCTCTTTTTATTTTCATAATCAATTTTTAAGTAACAAATAACCAAAATACAAGAGAACATCAAGTATAACAATTTGTAGAACCTATTTTTCTTATGAAAAATGGTATCAACTGTTTTCTTGATTAAATCAAAAATACGACTGTTATACGCGATACAATGAAACATCAGCATAACCTGCAAAGGATTGCTGGTCGAAAACTTGGATTCAAGCTTCCTATATGGTACCCTAAAGATGGCAAAACAAAAATTTCTTACCCAACGAATTGCAATAATACATGAAGGAATCCGACTGAATATACTGGACTACCAGAAAAATTTTCCCGAAATTAAGAATCCAGCCAACTTCACTCATCACTGCCTTCCTTGTATTCATTCGCGGTAATTGAAAGCAAAAACATTCGTCTTCAGTGACAGTAAAGGATTTATCCTGTGAACAAGTATTGTATCGAATGGTGAGCACGGTTAGTAATCGATCAAAAGCGAATTAAGAGATGCCGATTGCAAAAAAAGGAACTAATCAAAGGAAGCGACAAGGAGTCTGCTGCTGGTTCGTTGATCCATTCGCGAGACCCTGACCATCAGGGTCATTGTGGTTCGAGTTTGAGATCTCAGTAAGCACAGGTCAATCGAGCGTCGGTGCATCTTTGTTACTTCTCTTGTTAGTGGAGGGTTTCTCGATGTCATCTCACGCTCCGGCACTTCGCGGTCAATCACTTGCAACACTCGTCAAACGCCACAAGTTCATCGTCGAGCACTCATGCGGTTCATCTTTCTTGGGGTGCTCGACTTAAATGCAGCTTCCTGCGTCCGATCTTTATCAATCTTATGGGAACCTAAGATCCCGGCATTCCGTGGGATAAGCTTGCACGATCCTCTTTCAACTTCCATCAATCGAATTGACGTCACTATAACATGAAACGATTCCTCAAATGGCAAAACCACATTATGCTACATCTATAACAAGGGATGGAAATTGATGGAAAAGTATATTGTGCACTAGACTCTGAAAAGGGTAGTTACGTTTACCGAAACTGTAAGACCAGATCAAATGTTTTCGCTTTAAATATTTATGATAATATTCTTTGAACTGTCTTGTATTCATTCCCCTCTACAGGCGTGGAATCGCTTACTTTCGCTCCTCCCCAGCGGAGCGAAAGCAAATACTTTTGCTCCCCCTCTAAATTGGCAAAAGTGTGGCATATCTCCCCCAAGAAAAATTCGAAGTGGCAGAATACTGTTCATGGAAATGTGACGCGATCTGAAGAAACACCCCTAAGCGGACCGAAATCGATTCTCTGATTTTTAATGTTTTACGTACATTCGAAGTTGCTCTTTAAGGTGGCAAAGTTAAAAAAATTCCGTCAATAATAATTTATTAGGTACGAGCGCACAGTGGTACCTTTCAATGGGAAAATGGGACATGTTAAGAGAATTTGCGAAAATCGGAACGAAATTGGTACTTATAAGGTTTTTTGGTTCGCTCAACGCGAATATTATGTCAAAATTATCAAGAATTGATTCTAAGTGCAAAATTTTTGCAATTCATATTTTTTCGAAATATTTCTGCAAAAAAATAAAAATTTGTTGTGAGAATTGCATAAGAAAGCAAATTGCAACAGATAAATGAGCAAATTTTTAAATTTGAAAAATTTTGCAATGGTTTTTGCCCTTGCAGAAACAGGACGTGGTAAGAAATGTGCGAGAATCGAGTATGATGTCAAGAAAATCAATGGTTGCCATTAGGTGCAAAAGTTTGCGATCAAAACATTTTTTCGAAATTTTTTACAAAAAATTTGTTCAATATTAATTGAATAAAAAGTTAGTTATTATATTAGGTGATTGAAATAATTAACCTATTTGCAAAATTTTTCTAGAATACTTGTTTACCTTCCAAAAAAGCATAATAATTTGTAAACTCCCGTTATCAACCATTAATTGCATGAAAATCTATAAAATTTATATTATTAATTTATTTATGCTCGCTGATCACAAACATTTATCCTAAAAAGTCTAATATTGTCATTGAGTGCAAACGTTTTGTCAGTTGAAATTTTTGCAAAATCATTTTTTCTTCAAATACTCATCTTTGAAAATAAAAAATTGTAACAGGTAAATAATTTTTTTTCCCACGCGAAGTTTTTGTTGAGTATTTTTTGTGTTTTGGTGATTACTGGAATTGACCAATACGTGAGTTGGTCAATTCAATTATTAATAACATTCGAGTAGGCAAATATTGGCAGACGTCTTCAAGTTTTAAGGTACCTTTGGATATAACTTCAAACATCTGATAAGACTTTAAACGGGATCTTATAGAATACTTTAGCAAATTTGGATAATAAGTAAATTTGATAAGCTAATACACACAATACCATACAAAACGTATATAAACTGCATACAGATATTATAATTAACCTGCGTATTTCGTAACTGCAATATCGAACTACTTCTTTAATTTTCAAGTTATTGGAAATATTTTCAATAGTATCTCAGCATACTTGGATGGTTTTCACTTTGAAAAATAAAATGCATTTGTCAAAAGTTTGTAATATTGTAAAACCCAGAGTTTTGAATTTTTCAAAGTAGCCAAAAATGGATTTTTTCAATCTTCAATTGCTTATAGCTTTAAATCTGTAAGTTTTTTGTACATAACGCACCTAATATTTTTTTATTATTTTAGAAAATATTCTAAAAAAAATTGGTAAGAAATCAATAAAAAAAATTTTTGCAATAAATTGTTTTAAAAGATTGTTCATAATAATTGGCACTTTTATATATTATTGAAAGATCTTAAGCAGATGTTTTTGCATAATCTTCTATGAAATTATATCTTAATGTGAAGTGAATTATTACCTATTTAGCGATTTTTAAATAAGTAATTTATAATTTTAGGACATTTTAATAAATAAATTATGTTTAGGCAAATATCGGCACACGTCCTAAAGTTTTTTAGGTACTTATGAATATTATTTATCCCTTTTAATACAAATATTGATGGAATGTTGCGGAATACTATAACTTTTCTTTGAATGTACTTTTATTTTTTAAATAAGACTTATGAGATTTTTATGATTTTCTTATTGATTTAATGAAAAATGAAAACTTGATCGAGTATTTTCATAACAGTATGTGAAAAGTACTCACTTTTCTGAGTCGAATCCATTTATTTGAATAACCAGAGATGCAGTAGGGTTGAGTGTATGCTGCTTCAAAGGTCACGCAGGGTTAATACTCAAATATGAATGAAACGCATAGCCTAACTGTGTGTTCCCTTATCAAATCTCTATCGCTGCAAGTGCATGAAAACGAAACGGGAACTTCGCATTTCGTAACTTCACGTCTTTATTTATCAAAATATGGTAAAGGAAATACCGATCTAGTAACTTTTTTTTCTTACCATGTCCCTATCTCCCATATACCAGGCACCACTGTGGAGCGCTTAAACCTTGTCTTTCGGCAGAGTCCTATCGGCCCGTCCCCACTTCTCCTGCTTTTCCTCTAAAATTACGTTTGGCCGCTTAGGGGTCTTTCTTCAGATCCCGTCACAAATAATGTAGGTCAAATACCTTCCCCTTTTCTTGAGTCTTGTAGGCGGCGGAAAGGCACCTCTCTGATTGGTTATGGAAATATTGCTGGTCAGATACCTTCCTCTTTTCCTAAGTTCTGTGGGGTCTTGGGAATAATGTAGATCACCTAATACACAAATGATAAATCGATTTAGAGAGACTTGACGCACTTTCCCGACTTTGGCGGAGGAGAGATGCTACAGGGAGACAATTTGGATCAGTAGGCTTGCCACAATATTGGCAATCTACTTGGGAGATATGCCACAGGAGAGACTTTCCCCAGAAGAGACTTGTCGCATGTGAGACTTGGCACAAGTAACTCGATATAAAACCCACTCCTACTTTGTTATTGCACATGTCAAAGTCTTCAGGACACAGATTCTATCCTCAAAAATCATTTAGAATCATTTTAATTTAAGTTGATAGGGAGTAATACAGATGTCCTAGTTCAGGGTTTCTCCCGTCTATACATGTCATCCTTTTTCCACCTCTTCATTGACGTGGTTCCTTATTCCAAAAGAAATTCCTTTCAGCAATAGATCTTATATCTTTTCCTATCTATTTCATTCCAGCTAGATGAAACCGTATAAAATTTTGCGGTTCTCTTTTGCATTCAAATAACCAAAACTTGCTTAATCCAGGGATCAATAAGTTCCTGAAGTCCAAACGGAATTCCGATAGATTATCGCTTGCTGGAATAAAATAATTGTTATATGAAAAAACGAAACATTCTAGAAGAGACTCGAGAAAAATAAGTACGAATTTTATAGTAGAATAAATTGCAGCTGAACAGGCAGGAGTCTTAGAATTTCCATGGAATCACAGAATCATCCCGGATACCAGACATTAAGTGAAAAGTGTCCCTTTTCTAGATAAAACAGGGTCACAAAAATTATATGGGTCCAGGATTGCAAAGCAGGTTTTTTTCTTTTCCTAAGTTGTTTATCTGATACATCTACAAAACTTTTTCTCCATCAACATTTTTTCTTTCGGCAAAACTTATAAGCCAGGGATCTGCTTTTCAATTGACAAATATCAGCACATTTATACATTGCATTGACACCCATATAATGAACGCTTTAACTTAATACTGTCGCTTTGAAATTGAAATTTGAAATTGGAATTGAAACGCTTTAAACTTAATACTGTCTATCAATTAGGTTTTTGATGTGAATTGTGTAGCTTTGAAAGACTTGGAAGTAGAATTGTATGCATTTTTCTTCATTTTGATTCAAAAGTAATTGTTCTGGAGAAGTTTTGAACAGAAGGTGTTTTAAGGGGGTGAAATGGCAGTAAAATTCTGACTCACCACAATTTCAAACACGGTGAAACCCATTTGCCTAATATGTTCCAAGCCAGTATCAAAAATATTTGAATCTCATAAAACCCACTCCCAAATAAAGATAAGTGTTTAAACCCAAATGTTAACAGAATTTATTATAAAAACTAGTCGTATCGTATTCCAAAGCAGTTTCAAACTTGTAAAACTCATTAAAAAATTATTGAAATCTACCAAAACAATGTTTCATACGAATCTCAGACCTAGTTACACCTAGTTTTTTCTAATAATCATACAAGATAAACACACTTCCATTGCATAATTTGTAGGTAACAGTGAATGAAATTTAGGTTTGAAGTTACTTCATTTGATGAAGCAGTACAGTCAATCTGTCAAATTTTGTGGAAAAAATTACCATGAAACATTTTTTTGCGGAAATCACTGAAAGAGCATTCAAAAAGCTTGACCTGAAACATGCGGGATCGTTCAGGGGCGGATTTCTGAGGAATTCCAAAAAGTTTTTGGATTTCATATATCTCGGAAACGGTAGGTTTTTGGGAAAATTTTCAAGAACAAAAAAATGTTAGGGGCAATGTTTTCTACAACTTTCTTTTGAGGTCGGCATGCTGCGATGAAAAGTGCAATTAATTGATGGCACTAAAGTACCAAAGAAAGCGTTTTCTCACTTCTTAGCACAAAAAACATCTTTTAACCCAAAACTGTTGATGAAAATGTTGTTTGTTTCAAAAAAACCTACAAAACTAATAGGAAAACTTTTCTTGTCCGACTTACTGTTCACGAGTTATAGCGTGACAAACCTGTTACCGTAGATTTCCCATTGTTTCCGACGAGGGCGACGTTGGTGTTGGTACATAATGAATCATTACTTCAGACTGAATAAATCATTTTTTCATTCTCGTCATTTATGATTGAGAAAGTATTAGAATCGTCTGAAATTTCACATCTTGAATTTTCAACGGATCTCCACGTTTCGAG
>WSXT02082757.1:0-11953 GCA_011762715.2 Neuroterus valhalla
GAAAATGCCAAGACTCTGACAATTTTGTTCTTATCAAAAAAAATCATAAGGATAAATTGCTTCATTTTTCACCTTCTACAAGAAACCGTACTTAGAATTTATGAGCCTTGGAAAAAAAATCCAGAAAATTTTTCAAAATGCTCCCCCTCTCCTATTTTTGATCCGCAATAGCTGGTTAACAAACTGTGACTTGTCTTTTCGGTCCTTCAAATTGGGTGATAAAGCACGATCAAATATTATCATTCTTCTGAAAGTTATCGGGTTCACAGATTATTTTTCATTATTTTTTGTGCGATAAAAAATGGGATTTTCGATTTTTTGAGAAAATTAAAAAATTCGTATTCACGATCTTGTAGAGCTCCCAGGAAGAAACATTTTTGCTCTCTGACATCATTTTCAATCTTACGTTATTTGGCTAAAAATTTTCATTTTCATTTATATTTTTGGATTTTGAAAATGCCGTAACTCTGACAATTTTGCTTTTATCAAAAAAAGTCATGGAAATAAATTGTTTCATTTTTCACCTAATACAAGAAACCGTACTTACAATTTTTGAGTCTTGGAAAAAAAATTCCAAAAAAATGTTCAAAATGCTCCCCCCTTTCGATTTTTCATCCAAAATAGCTGGTTAACGAACTCATCCTGTCTTTTTGGTCCCTCAAGATGTGCGCCAAAGGGCAATCCAATCCGATAATTCTTTCGAAAGTTATCGAGTATACAGATTACAGACTACAGACTACAGACTACAGACTACAGACTACAGACTACAGACACACAGACAGACACCTTCGTAAAAACCATTTTTTCTGATTCAGCGGGTTTCAAAACATGGAGATTTCATTAAATCCGCGAAAGTCAATTTTCACATAAAACCAATACCTTCTCATTCAGAATGTGAATGTAAAAATTATTACACGAAAGTCCAATGAAGAAAGATGATTCTCATCTCGTCAAGACGAATGTTCAAACAAAAAGGATAACTTTCATATAACTGTGGAATTTCCCATGAAATAAATGCATTATCGAATCGTACATGTAATTCGTATTCAGGAGAAATCAATTCTCAAATAATACAGTTTAATTTTTTATCGAAAAAAAATAAATGGAGAGATGAATTTCTGACTAAAATAATAATCACGGAATGACAAAGAAACAATTTAATTTTTGAAGGACAAATAAATATGGCATAATAATGATAATATGGAGGAGAGAGTAGGGAGGACAAAGGTTGTGATTAGACAGGTGTGGGGATTGGGAAGGAGATTGTTTGTAGATGACTTTGAAAGGAGGATGAAGCTGTTTGACTCCCTTAGGATGAGCGTGCCACTGCATTAATTTGAGGTGTGGGCGGGTGAAAGGGTTGCGAGGAGGTTCATAGGATACAGGAAAGTTATATCAGATGGTTACTGGTATTGGACAGAGGTACACTCCGTTTAGTCCAGGCACTGATGACCAGAATGTAAAAGAAAGAAAACCAAAATATGAGAAAATTTTGTTAGAAAAATAATCCGATTTTTCCAATGGGTTCCGAGTTATGGTACATTGGAAATTGCCCAATTTTTTGAATTTTCAGTTAAAAAATCACCAAATCTCAAATCCCACTCTATAACTTTCTTCCTAATTACTTTACAGATAAGTGTTCCGCAGGTGAGTTAAAGAAGACTCAATCGCCTTCGATTACAAGAAACAAACAATGTTCTAACTATAATAGTTCATGAGTTATGACCCCTCAAAGTTGACTGTTTTTGCCTATTTTATGGGGTGAAAAAACAAGGTTCAATTTTTTCAAAATCAATCGGTACAGGTTAAGTTCACGTCAATGTTGCTGGGAATTGAAATAGAGTTAACAAAAATCTACTTACATCTAAAAAAAGAAAAGTCTTATAGCCCTATTAGTTTAGGATTTGCGAGGTTTCAAAAATCCCCTTTTTTTGGGCATTTTTGACCAAAACCAGTTTTTGAAGAATATCTCGTTTCCTGCAAGCCTCACAATAAAAATCGTGGGAATAAATAAAAGTGGAGTCGATTTGGCGTAAGTTAAAAAAAATGCCCTAGCCCTAATAGGTCACGAGATATGACCTTAGAAAATGCATTTTTTCTGCATAGAGGCACCTGAGTGTATCGTAAAGTAGAAGAACGACCATATTTCGAAGTTTGTGTCCCTAGTAAGTGTGTGAAATTAATTGCAGATGCTTAATACGTCTTTTGTTGGTAATAAACAAATAATTGCTTAAAACAAAATCTTGCTTTCACTACTTTTGATTACTTTTTGGCCATTTTTTTGTACTTTTGTGGTAAAAAAGTAATGGTGATTGATGCAAAATGTGTAATATATTTCTTTTATCAATAAATGAATGATATTTAATAGTTTTTGAATAATTGTTCAGGAAAAATTCTTGTTACAACCACTTCTAAGTATTTTTTTAGTACTCTTGTGTCAAAAAAGTAATCATATTTGTCTGGAAATGTGATACATATCTTTTTATTATTAAACAAATAATTTCAATTATAATTTTTTTTAAACAAGATCTTGTTTTAGTCACTTTTGAGTAGTTTTTGAGTAACCTTTCAGCAAGAAGGTTATTATAATAGTCTGGAAATGAGATACATATATTTATATGTGTTCCCCGTCTTCACAGGTCATAAATAAAAATACAGTCACTTTGGAAATCTAATCTTGTACAAATACTTGATCTCTTAAGTGGTGTGCTAATGCGCGGTTACTTTAAAAGAATGGGAAACTATTTTTTCACCAATGAGAAAGGTCTATCATACATTTACCATCACTTGCATTCACTTTTCTACAATAAAAGTACTAAAAAAGTACTTTAAAATAATTAAGACAAGATCTTGTTATAAACAATTAATGAAACAACTATTTGTTTATTAATAAGAATATATATTACATTTCAAGACAATGATAAATACTTTTTTGCCACAAAAATACTCAAAAGTGTTTAACACAAGATTTAGTTATGAACAATCATTAATAAAATTATTTGTTTATTAATAAAAAGGTATGTATCACATTTCCAGACAATTATGATTATTTCTTTGCACAAAAGTACTAAACAAACACTCGGAAGCGGTTTTAACAAGATTTCGTTATAAACACTTATTCAAAAATTATTGAAGATAATTTATTCATGGATAAAAAAGGTATGATTGATTCGGCATCAATTACAATTACTTTTTTTGCCACAAAAGTACAAAAAAATGGCCAAAAAGTAATAAAAATTGGTGACAGCAAGATTTTGTTATAAAAAATTATTTGTTTATTAACGGAGGAAGACGGATTATGCATCTGGAATAAATTTAACGCACTCACTTTGGACATAAACTTTGAAATGTGGCCGTACTTCTACTTTACGGTACACTTTTTTTTAACTTACCCTAAATTGACTCCACTTTTAGTAATTATATACGAATGATGTTGTGGGACTTACGGAAAACGTAAACTAACCCTGAAACGATTTATCTAAAGAAAAATTGAAACTTTCTTGTTTGCCCCTAAAAGAAGGCAAAAAAGGTCAATTTTGAGGGGTCATAACTTATGACCTATCATAGAAAGAACATCGTTTTTTTTTTAATTACAGGAAATTGAGTCTTCTTTAACTCACCTGCAGAACACTTATCTGTAAAGTAATTAGGAAGAAAGGTATAGAGTGGTTTTTGAGACTTGGCGATTATTGGCTGAAAATCCAAAAAATTGGGCAATTTTCAATGTATCATAACTCGGAACCTATTAAGGAAATCGGAATATTTTCCTAACAGAATTTTCTCATAATTTAGTTTTCTTTCTTTTAATTCTTGGACATTTTGTTCTACGATACAATGGGAGTTACCCATACACGCAAACGCAAAATTTGGAAATGTTTCCAAAAAAAAACCGGGTTTCCCCTCCTAATCAAGGACACTTCTTTGGTATGTCAAAGACGACCCTTTAATGAAGCGTCATCAAAAAAAAAATTGGAAAAAGGAATTTTTCGGGAGCAAAAGTACCAGATGCCTGGACTAGTTGTATTGTGAGGAGGGAGGCAGAGTGAACGAGTTTGGAGATTTCGACAGATATCAAGGCGTGTAAGTTTGAGGGAAAATTTCTGGAAGAGAGAGGGAGTAGGCGAGTGAGTGAGATTGGGTGGAAGAAGGTGAACAGGAGAGGGGGTGAGAAGATGGAGGATGAGAGAGTAAGGTATTTCCGAAAAAATGGTCTGCATGAGGATGAAGTGAGAAGGAGTCGCGAGGAGGGAAGAAGAGGAATGGTATGGAGAGAAAAAAGGCGGAATGGGAGGAGGGGATAAGAGGGTCAGGGCATAAAGAAAAATATGGGTGGATCATGCTAATGGAGAGAGCGCGATATTTGTGTGATAAACGAGAGAAAAGAATGCAGAAAAGAATAGCAAGGATGAGATGTGGAAGCATGGAGGGCTCCAATATGTTCTGGCTTTCGCAGGAGAATAGAAGGTGCGAATTGTGTGGAAAGGGGTATGCAAAGGTGGGACACTGGTTGAAAGAATGCGAGGCGTTGGAAAGGAGTGGAATTAGCATGGAAATAATACTGCATGGAAGAGGAGGGAAAAGGGCTACTGCATGGTCGAAGGGGGTGTCGGATAAGGGAAAGAGGGAGAGAAGGAAGGAGAAGGAAGAATAGAGAGAGATAGATGTTTGATTCTCCCATTATTTGAGGCAATGTTGCAAATTTTTTTCTCATTATCCCTCTCGAATAACATGTCTTTTGTTCCTTTTGATCCATATCTTAAGACCTATATCCTCCATGCTAATATATGCTCTGCTTATCCTCTGCACATCCTCACTGTAACGGTCTTATTATCTGCAAATGCAAGTCTATGAACATTTACTGTCCAGAGATGAACTTCTTCTTCGTTAAAAAAATCAATCTCAGGCACATTTCCAACTGTATATGTGCAACATCTACAAAGACATGACGCGTCCATGCCCAGCGCCCTGCTTGATATCAAATCGATCACTCAGTTGTCCATTTACCCTTACTCTCGCTTTACTTCTTCTATATATTGCTTTTACTGCTCCAATAGGTCAACCACTCATCTCATACTCCTTCAATACTCACCAAATTGTAGGTCTATATACCTTGTCAAAGGCTCTTCCCAAATCAACAAAAGCACAGGAAAATTTTCCGTTAACCCTAGAACTTTTTCCTACGACATGTATCAAACTGAATATCCGATGCGCACATGGTTTCCTTGGCATGAATCTACACTGGAATTCTCAGATGCTTTTCTTTTATTTTCATGATCCTATTGAAAAGTAATTTGTTGAATATTCTACCCGCGGCACTAAGTAGGTTAACTATTCTATGATGAGTATAGTCACCTTTATCACCCTTTCCCTTTGTAAATTGGTATGATGATCGCGTTTGTTTGTTTTGTTTGTTTGTTTGTTCAATCATTCAAGACTTCCCCATTCACAGCACTGAAGATTCATACCACTCAACCACACAAACAAGTATCCGCTACCGCTTTTAGGCATTTTAGCAGTAATACCATCTGCGCCAGCAGCTAACCATTCTTCAGTCCTCTGATTGCTTAAATAAATGTCGTCGAAATTATTTTATTGTTCTCTCGCAATCTATGACTGGGTAGTCTAATATACCATCCTCCGTATCATTGTTGTTTTGCTCCGATGCCTGAACTCAATACAAATTCTTGAAGCAATTTCTTGAAGAAATTTCTTGATTGTCTTTTACAATGTCCGAAGCAATACTATTGCACCATCAGCATTTCTTATTCTGAATACCTTAGTGTAGAGGTGTCCAACCTGATAGAAACTGAGCCACATGTGGCTCCGGCCATGATCGTCGGTGGCTTTCGCTCTTCGGTTCGACATATGTTTGTGAGAGTACATTTTATAGTCACGCACGCCGTAAAAACTAGTAACGTATCCCTGCTGAAAATTTCGGACAAGTTTCGGACAAATTTCGGAATCCGAATTTCGCCTGAACTTGTCCGAATATTGATCCGGTTTTCGTCCTCCGGAATTGATCCGGAAGTGTCCATAATTCGTCCGACGGAAGGAGCACAAAATTAAACCTGGTTTTCATCCGGTAGAATCCGAAAGTTGGACAGTGTTAAAATCAACCCGGGAAGATCACGTGTTTTGTAGATTAGAACGGATGGTAATAATCCGAATTGCGTCCAGTCGAGTCCGTTCTTTCTACGGTCTGAAGAATGTGATCCATTCGAATTGTGTCCGGTCATGTCCGTTTTTTCGAGGGACTTCCGGATGTAATTATTCCGAATCTTGTTCGGTGGAATCTGTGTTTTGTACGGTCTGAAGAATACGATCAACCCGAAATGTGTCCGTTCGGGTCCGTGTTTTGTATGGTTTTCTAGATGCGGTTTATCGGTATGTATTCGGTCGAGTCCGTGTTTAGTACCTTCTGAAGAATGTGATCCATCCGAATTGTGTCCAGTCATGTCCTTGTTTTTCACGGTCTTTCAGATGTAATTTATCCGGATTGTATCCGGTCAAGTCTGTGTTTTGTACGGTCTAAGGAATACGATCAATCCGGATTATATCCGGTTATATCCACTTTTTGTACGGTCTTCCGGATTCGATTAATCCGACTTGTGTTCGCTCTCGTCCGTTTTTGCACGGTCTTCCGGATATGATTAATTCGGGTTGTGTATGGTCGACACCGTTATTTTTACGGTTTCCTGGACGTGATCGATCAGGTTTGTGTCCAGTCAAGTCCGTGGTTTGTACGATCTGGAGGATTAATTGGAACACTTTCCGTTTTCACTCTACCGGAATAAAACTGAAAGCTGCGGATTGATTTCGGATTGAAGCGGACTGTTTTTCCGGTGTAAATGTTTTGACTAGATGGGTTTCGGATTCAATCGGACGACTCTCCATTTTCACTTTAACTTTACCGAATTACAACTTAAAGCCACGGATCAATTCCGGATATGGCCAGACTATTTCCACAGTTGATGTTTTTGAACGTTCCGATTCCGGATTTATTCGAATCACTTTCCGTTTTTTACTTCAACAAAAATAAGTTCAGGTTCTGAATTCTGGACTGATTTCAGATAGAGACAGACTATTTGTGGAGTCAATGTTTTCGGACGGACGGATTTGGATTTAACCGGACCACTTTCCGTTTTCACTTCAACAAGAACAATGTCAGTTTCTAAATTCGGGACTAATTTCGGATGCAGCCGGACTATTTTCGGAGCCTATTTTTTTGAACGGACATATTCTGGATCTATTTGGACCACTTTCCGTTTTCACTTTAGCAAAAATAATCTCAGGTTCTAAATTCCGGACTAATTTCGGATAAAGCCGGACTATTTTCGGAACCTATTTTTTTTAACGGACATATTCCGGATTTATTTGGACCACTTTCCGTTTTCACTTTAGCAAAAATAATCTCAGGTTCTGAATTCCGGACTAATCTCGGATAAAGCCGGACTATTTCCAGAGTCGATGCTTTCGACTGGAAAGATTCCGGATTCAACCGGACCACTTTCCCTTTTCACTTGACCAAGTTTCAGGTTCTGAATTCCGGACTAATTTCGGATAAAATCGGACTATTTTCGGAGTCAATGTAGTTAGACGGACATATTTCGAATTTAACCGGACCACTTTCCGTTTTCACTTTAACAAGTTCAATTTCAGGTTCTGAATTCCGGACTAATTTCGGATAAAGTTGAACTATTTTCGGAGACTATGTTCTCGAACGAACAGATTTCGGATATGATCGAACCACTTTCCGTTGTCACTTTGACAAAAAGAATTTCAGGTTTTGGATTCCGGACTGATGTCAGATAGAGCCGGACTGTTTTCAGCGTCAATGTTTTCGAACGTATAGATTTTGGACCTAATAGGACCACTTTCCGTTTTCACTTTAACAAGAATAATTTCAGGTTCTGCGTTCCGGACTGATTTCGGATAAAGTCGGACTATTTTCGGAGTCAATGTTGTTGAACAGATATATTTCGGATTTAACCGGACTACTTTCCATTCACACTTCAACAAGATTAATTTTAGGTTCTGAATTCCAGACTAATTTCGGATAAAGTTGAACTATTTCCGCAGTCTATGTTCTCGAACGGACAGATTTCGGATATAATCGAACCACTTTCCGTTGTCACTTTGACAAAAAGAATTTCAGGTTTTGGATCTCGGACTGATGTCGGATAGAGCCGGACTATTCTCGGCATCGATGTTTTCGAACGTATAGATTTTGGACCTTATCAAATTACTTTCCGTTTTCACTTCAACAAAAATTTTTTCAGGATCTGAATTTCGGACTCATTTTGGCTTCGGAAAAAATTCTTGAATCGGATTGATTCCGGATGCGTTCGGATCTATTTTGGAATCTGAAATTTTTAGCATGGTAGCCTCTCAGCACAGCAGAATTTGGAATTAGAATTGCGTTGTTAAATTTCCAAGACAAGCCAGATTTACGTAAACTGACAGGAAATAGAGCATGTCAACAATCGCATTAAATATTTAATAAAGGAAAGTATGTTCACCTTCGATAAAACAATCGACAATAGCGTTATAATTATTCTTTTTCAAAAAGCGGCTCTTGATTCAAGTTCGGAGCCACGACTAAAGTTCCGACTAAAAAAAGGTTGGATACCTCTGCTTGGTTCACTTCCTTTTTGCTCGAGGATTATCTTCACATTCATGTGATTTCAAGCTAGCATTCACCAAGAAACTGAGATAAAAAATTGTGGTAAGTGCATTTGTCAATCAATTCCTTTTTCATCGATTTCCTTGTAGGTTATTGTGCTTCGTACTTATGGCTCTGTGACAAGATTCAAGACTGCCTTAGGGAAATAATTGCGGAGGGGTTCTTCGGCTAGTCCCTACCAAGTGATAGGACTGGATCTGAACTCAAAAATAAATAATGGAATACATACTTCATGGTTGTCACTCTGTTTATTTCTCGAGAAAATGTTTGACGGTATTGACGAATCTTTTGTTGCCTGACTCTGATGCCTCTTCAGACACTGGCCCAATTGTCAGTAGTGCGTTTTCGATTTGTATTGGGCCATGTGAGAAAAGTTTGTGGAGTCACGGACATTAGATACTACCCATACTTGTTCACGTGAATTTCAGTTGTTTCCATTGCGTAAGGTGTGTAAATTTATACTATAATTACTTGTTACTGCAAGAAAGACAATGTGTAACCTCCGTATCAGGTTTTGATCAATACCCGTAATTTTCCATGCATTTTCCATACTTCATAAAAAATATGCGGGCAGCGTTGCCTATATTAGCATCTCGACTAACTTTTGTAGGTCTGTCTACGTTTAGACTCAGTCTTCCCTAAATGTTTGTTTAATTCGCTTCCCCCTTTTCTCGCACTTTTGGGATTCCTCTATGCTTGTTTCCTTTACTATCCACTTCTTCACATCTAGATTATAAGACAGTTGTAGAAGATTTTTAAAGATTCGTAGAGTCGTATGAAGCGTGTGGAGCCTAAAATTACTGGCATCTGCGTCGTTGTTGTTGTCTTTGACTTATCCTGAAACCAGGGTAAGTGGCACAAGTGACCTGTGCAAACCACTCGCATCAGATGCTGTCTCGTTGGTAAAAAATTGGTTATACTATGAACCTCACTCTCATCCGTTATTCACTTCATCATCAGGACCAACTGCGGAAATTTGTTACTGTCCAGAGTTTAGGGTACGTCCTCTTCAACTTCTGTCAGTCTCTGAGCAGTGTGATTTAATGAATTCTGAAGTGGATTCTTAGCCTTAGTCTCTGATGTATTCGTATTTTGTGGAGAAAATCTCTTCTTGGTAACTAAAACATCATTGTACGCAGGGAACCAATTCACTCCGTATTTTATTGCTTGCTATCTTAAGTACATATATTGTCTTTCAGTGAGTTTTGCCTTAATCATCAATGACAGTTTTGGTTCAGCCTCACGCACACTAAGTAATGATAAGGCGTGTTTGTACCTTTTAACACGTACAAGAGAACTGGAAGTTACATCTTGAACTACTGCAACAGCATCATTCGCGCCATCCAATTTGAGGTTCATGTGAGCCGCAAAAATTTTCATCACCAAAAAGAAGAAAATGGAAATACACTCCGAAGAAGCAGACTGTGTACACGGAAAGAAGTAAACGCTCTAGACCAGTGTGCCTAAGTGTACGCGGTATAGTGCAATGCTGTTGTTCTCGTTTTCAGTGTGCTATGCATTCACGATGTCAGTGTGAGTTCTTTTGAATCACGATGCTAACCAAGAACATTGAAACCGAGTGACGCGCATGCCGTGCCACCGTTCTGCCTCATATGTATCGCTGTGCCGTGCATCACATTAATGAGTTGATCGGTCTCCAAAAGACTGTGCCCGACACTCGATTCGCTGCAGCTCGGCTGCCCATCGGATATGTGAGTGCCGCGTATCAAGCCTGACGGGTGCGCCCGACACTGAAAGAGCGTGCGAAGCACTCTCTTTTCCTATGCTTCAAGAAGCTCGCTAAATTTGAAAGCGCAGCAGTCTTATCCACGATGTAAACACTCAGAATCGCTCTGACTTTCTTGACTCGCTCGATGATTTGAACTGTTTACTTCTTTCCGTGTAGGTTCCTGGAACATATGTATGCCGGAACAAAAAATTGAAGTGTTGCATATGTTGCCAATAGTAAATGATAAACCTATCAATTATCTCTATTGTCTAATACAGTGAATTTGTAAATAACATTTCGTACTTTCAGATGCTTGAACATTATTTTCTACACCAAATAGAAAATTTTATGTTTTGTGCACAAACTCAAAAATTCCCGCAAAGAAACTATCTTCCAATAGGATAAATACTGGAATAGCTACATTCGTTTACATTCAGTTTGATTCCAGCCAATCCAGTGGATTTCTGATGTTTTCCTTTTTTGAAACCGATCATTTTTAGAATTGTACAATGAGAACCTATTATATTTATAATATATACGTTTTTATCGTTCATACTTCCAATTCTTCCTCCCATCCACTCTCCTTCTTCTACTTCTTCTTCTGTTTCTCCTTCAACGCTCCTAGCTTTCTCAACCTTCTTTATCAATTATTCCTGTAGTCCTTTCTCCTCTCAAATTTACTGAGCATATTTTCGCTGTTCGCATTATTTACCCTTTAATCCCGCATTTTTCCTTCCTTAAAATTTTTTTAATGCAGTGCTCCTTTTACTTTCTACTGCAGTCTCTTCAGTTCTTGATAAACTCCTTTCACACCTTCTCCATTTTCCTGAAAAACTTTACTGCAGAGATAGAATAATCCGAGTTTAGTTTGGAATTCGAGAATGCATTACGAAAAAACTCTGCGGTTCTTGCTGCACTTTTCCTACGTCAAGAAACGAAATCCAAGCAATTATGTGATTTGAAACAAAACTTTTAACATGATCGATCCTCCCCAGAAAATCGAAAATTTCTATACTAGGGATTCCAATCGTTTTTTTTTTTTTTGAATGGCAAGCTTTCGATTGTGCCCGATTAATCATTTTGGAAGTCATCAGTGATTTTTATCCCGAAAAAAAATTTTCAAAATGCGATAACTTTGCTCGGAAAAATGGCTGCACAAAGTTTTTTTTTTGTTGAAAATTTATGGTTTTTTAAGACGGAAAAAATGGTCAAATAGAAAATGTCAATTTTTGACGGGGTCATCGCAAAAAAGTCGAAAAACTCATTTTTTTGTCTTTTTGGGGGGTTTTTGGCGTTTAACTCTTTACATATCAAATTTCTGCAAGAAATGATAGAACCAATGGATTCTGCGAAAAAAAATACGTGGAAAACATATATAACAAGTCCAGAATTGATATTGAACTAGTCATGAAAAATTGGGCGAATGAAGAATATCTGGAACGAACAGCAGTGTTCGTACTCGCATATTCCAAAATCAAAAATTTATACATAAATGATCAAGAATTACAGACGGCTGACCGCAATCACATTGTTTGATGTAT
>WSXT02082768.1:0-11952 GCA_011762715.2 Neuroterus valhalla
AGGGCTCCCAAGATTAAACATTTTTTCTCTCTGACTTTTTTTTCAATCTTGCGTTATTTGGCTCAAAATTATCATTTTCTTTTATATTTTTGAATTTTGAAAATGCTACAACTCTGCCAATTTCGTTTTTATGAAAAAAAATCATTCGGATAAATCATTCTAATTTTTACGTACTATAAAAAGCCATACTTTTCATTTTTAAGTCTTGGAAAAAAAATTCCAAAAAAATTTTAAAAATTCCCCCCCTCTTTTACTTTTGATTTAAAATAGCTGGTAAACGAACTCCACTTATCTTTTTGGTCCTTAGAAATGTCTACCAAAGCACAATCGAATATGATCACTCCTTCGAAAGTTATCGAGTTAACAAAATATTGTTGATTATTTTTTTTTGCAAACAAATTCGGAATTTTCGATTTTTCGCGAACTCGTCCTTTCTTTTGAACCAATCAACAAGTGTGTCAAGGGCCGCTTGGATCCGTCCATTGTCTGGTGAGTCATCGTGCTTACGGACGGACGGACATACGGACACACATACCAACATACAGACCCCATCGACAAAACTTGATTTTCGGCTTCAGGGGGTCTCGAAACGTGGAGATTCGTTGAAAATGCAAGATGTGGAATTTCGGCCGATTCTAATACTTTCTCAATCATGAATGAGAATTAACAAAGAGACAACATTGTTAACATGTCAATCACTTCCTATTTTGGTAAACTTCACCCACGTGAAGGTAATGTTTCTTGCAGGCAAACATTAACCTGAAATAAGGGTACAGATTGCACTTGGTTTTTGATGTGTTAACTCAGACATTACAATTTTCTGTTATGATAAAAAATCCTATAATCCCAAAAATCCGGAGAAAGTGAAAAATTTTGTAGGACGTAAGTCGCATGCTGCAGAAAGAGGACATGTCCTGGAAACTACGGATGGATGGTCACACTAGATGCAATGTCCTTGATCCCGATGTTCTTGTCATTTGTCAGCAGCTAAAAGTCTTCTTTCGACGTTGAAACTCCTGAAGAATACTAATTTGTGTATCAGGAATAGAAAAATTTAAATATTGCAACAAGCAGAGAAATTAAAGTGACATGTGTTTCATGAGTAAAGTGGTTGCATATTTATCTATGAATAGATCATATACATTGGGAAAGAATCCTAGTAAAACTTCAACCAAGTGCACTTAGTTGAAAGAAATAATTGATTCAACCACAGTCGATTTGAGAATTTCTTTCTTGCTGCAATAATATTCAAATGAATACGAAAGTTTAGTATCCATATGAAGGAACAGTAGAATATAAAATTCTTGGATAAGTTAGCTCCAGAACAAATTGATAACTTCAGAATAAGTGTGGCTATTTTTTCATCAGTAGGTGATCCAATTCTTAGTAAGAATGATTTAACTCAGGTGATGGCTCCTTCCTCCTTGTGATACAAGTGCGCAAAATAAAAGATAAGGATGCTTATTGCTAGGAACGCTATTTTTGGCAACAACCGTCCGGGAATTTCACAAGAGATGGCATTATTTTGAACGATTAAGTGGGGCTCAAAGCAACAGTGGAAAAACGTTGAACGTATAGTTTTCCATTTTTGGAAATTTGTTCCGTTCGTAAAAAACTGCCGAGGGGCAATTGCCAAGGGGCGCCAAAAATAACATTGTACTTTAAGATTAATAACCTTTACACAATTTGGATATGGTATTTGGCTAAACTTGTGTAACGTTACAGTTTTTATTCAAATATAAATGGGCCATCCCTTCGTTACTTGGAAGTTTGAAACCTCTCGAACAGAATTCTATATCGGAGGTCACAAGGTGCTCCAGGACTAATACAACTAGATTAAGAGTATGTATAACAGGCTGACTCGCTGGTTTATTTATTCCTTTTTGCACATATGTAACTCCTGAGAGCTCTGACTTCAGCGGGATTCCTGTATGGACATCGCAAGCTCGAAAGATTTTTATAGTATCTCGATTGGTCTATTCTGCTGCTCGAGTCGTGGCAGGAGAAATTCGAAACTTCACGCTCTTTGGCACCAAAAATTGCTACCAACATCCGTGAGGCACAAACTTCGAGGCAAATTGCTCTGGAATCATTCTTGGCTCTTAGATGTCTCAAGAAAAGCTTCAGGAACATCTTTAAGAACTCTCCACATAATAGAGGATCCAGGAATTCCGTTCATCCGTCCTCCTGAGTATAGTTTTTCTCTCAAAAGAGGGTACTTGTAACCATGGTTAACTTCAGCGAAGTTCGACGGGTTGCCTTCCTGTCGTTTACTCACACTCTAGACCCTGCGCACGAAATCATGGTGAAGCGCGCGCAACCGGTCAAGCATCGGAATCGAGGTCCGAGAGTTCCGACATGGATCGCCCTCTTTGTGCACTGTGACCTCCTGATAGGCAGACCCGTCGCGATCTGTCCGAGTAGACTCCGCAGACCTTCGAAGTTGACGATCTCATCTTATTCCGGAGGACATCCCTAGGATCCACTCTTCACCCCAGGGTTGCCTATTCGTTTCTTTATTTTTGGAAAATCTCCAAAGTTTGTTCTGCGATTCAGCCGGTAAGCCTGTTGCTTTCATGCCATAGTAGGACCTCCAACCACGTGTCTCAAAATGATGTTAAAGGGGCATGAACGAAAAAATTTAGCTTTCAAAGCAGATTTTGGACAGTTTTTTTTTATCAAATTGAATTTTGTGAAGTGTCGTGGAGTTTTTCCTATGAAGGATCTGTTATTGAGTGTAATATGACCTCAGGGATTAGGCTGTAATATGCAGGAGATTTAATTGATTGTGGCGATAATATTGTTTGAAGTTGAGAAATATGTGGCCCCTCCCCTTTTTTCCGAATTTATGTTTATTTGCCGATTTCTGACCCCTTCCCAATTTGCTGACAGTTTTTCACACTGACCCCAGACCTTGGCTGAATTGAATTCCCCCCTTCTCTGAATGAAACCCCAAATTTGTTAGAATAAATCCCGATAATCTGATGATAAGAATGTCCAAATTCGCTGACCTGAATAGGACCCCGATTCTGTTGTGATTTACTCACTCGACATAATGCTTAGATAGAGATATTAAGATTCCTGGAGCACAAAGTGCAAATATCATAATGATAATGTCCAGATTGCGAATAAGTTAACAAGTAAGGAAATCAATGTTATTGAGTGTTCGTGAAATTCCACCATTTCCAAAAATCTTCAATGAATGGTTATTGTTAAATACTTGAAAATGCTGGAGTAGTTATTTATATAAATAAGGAACCTTTCTCGTACCTGAACTACCCCTCTCTGCCAGAAAATTGAGACGATGAGCTAGTCGGACATTTCCGGTACATCACATTTTGAACATGAGTCCCTTGAAGTAAGGTTAGGTTTTTAGACTATTTCTTTGAAGTGATTTTTTTGATCCAAGAAAGATCGTAGGTTTAGTTAAAGAATGGTTCTGACATTTTGATCCAACAAAGATCATAAGTTTTGATTAAGAATGTTCTGATGTTTTGATCCAAGAAAGATCGTAATGTTTTTTTTCAGAAGTATACAGAATTTTGCTGTAGAAAACTGGTCCAAGAAAGACCTGGCGCCCTGGCAAATTTTTAGCAGATGGAAAATGATTTTATGTAGGATTAAAAATGTTCAAAGTGTGATGCCGAAATTGAATATAGCCAGAATTATCATTTTATAAATTTGGACTCTTACACTTGATACACAAATATTGTGTGTGAATTTGTTCTTCTTAGTTAACTTTAGGCTTCGGAGGATAACGTTTTTTCACTTTTTTTATTCTTCTCAGTCAAGGCAACTTTTTGCTGCTTTTTACAGTGAATTGTTATTGACAATTGATCGCATCGCTAAATTTTAATTATTCAAGAATAAACAATCTGCCCGCCGCGCGGGCACATTCTTATCGCTCGCAAAAGTTTGAGCGAGCCTAGGGCGCACGTCTTTTGGATCTGGCTCTTCGCGCTCGATGGTAATCTCACCTCGCGCTTCGCGCTCGGTTATAAATTTACCTCGAGCTCTGCGCTCGGCCTTTGTACCTCTCTACAGTTTTGTAAAAAGCTTGTGAAACTCAAAAGCGAAATATCGACTACTTAATTTTATGAGTGCGAATTCTCTTTTGTTAGAGCTTCTCCGGCCTTAACGAATAGATTCGAATCGCGTGTCTCGTGCTGCGCACTCGATCAAAGTTTGTCCAAAGCGGTAGAGAAGTTTTGTTGTCTAGTTTTTTTCACATGTTGTGTAGTTTTCCTAGAAATTCAATCTTTTAATTCCTAATGTTATTTTCTACTATAAGAAAAAAAACTACGCGTCCAATAGGAAAAATGATAACAAATTTATAGATATTTTTCGTGTGAATAACTTTCTTTTATCAATCTCCTGTTTTAGCCTTAGTCGTTTTTTCTAAAAATTTTTATATGCTTTTTTATAAATGAAGCAAAAACTACTTTTCCTATCAAGGAATTAATTTTACCAAATTTATAGATCTTTTCTTAGAAGGGAAGAGTCAGCCATGATGGCGGTACGGGGCATAGCGTTTATTGCGAATAAAATATAAAAGTTGTGTTCTGTCTAACAAAGTAGTATGCGAATTATTCCCAGTGTCAAAGATCAACGCATTTAAATTTTATTCAGTTCATGGAGGAAAATAGGTAAAATATTATTCATTTCATGTTGTTTTCCTTTTTATGATGCATGAAAAAATCAATATCCTTTGACATACCTTTGAAGACGATTCTCAACTGAGCGTACGCGACGGATCTGGTTTTTTTTCAAGTGCTCTATTACGAAATTTCTCTCACCTTTCCAAATTTGCTTTTGGAAAGTGTTTTTTCGGTTCATTCAACGAAACATCATTTGCCATCAGTTGCTACTCTCTATCAAGATCATCGGATCTTTTAACATTATGTTCATGGTTTGTAATATTTATGCATAAAATTCTCATTTAAAATTATGCAGATGCAACATTTTTGAAACTTGTTATAAAAAAATAATCAGCTGTAGAAAATTAGAGAAAATAAAAGAAAATATTTATTCCAAATTTAATGTTTATATCAGAATTGACTGGCGAAGAAAGGTCTACCCATTCGTTATTGTCAGTTCTTTATAGGGCGGGATGCTTTCATTTTGAATTCCTATTTCAATCAAATATAGATGTTGCAGTTCAAAGTTGATAAAAAAAGTCCTTCAATCAATCACGAAATGGAACAAACTTTAATCGAGTACGAAGCGAGATACACGCGGAGAGAATGTATTCGCTAAAGCTAAACGACCATTAACAAAAGAGAGATACAATCACAAAATAACAAGTTTCAATGGTTCACTTTTTATCCATAAAGGCGAAAAAACGTCAAAAAAAGGTCTTGGCATAAATATGGATAAAGTACAAAGATCGGGCGCGTAGCGCAAGGTAAATATATTATCAAGAGCGAAGCATGAAATTCGACAGACGCACGCTCCTAGGCGCCCTCGAAATTGCAAACGGAGCGGGCCGCGCGATTTTTCGATTAGAGATCAAATCTTTTTGGGTCAAGCGTTCAATAACTGGGTTGGTACTAGAACAGTTTTGTTTTAAATTTATACTTTTTGTTCAAAATCCACCTTTTTGACTGAAACATTCTTTATTTTTGTTGAATTTTATGTTATTCGTTTTGGATTCGTCTTTTCTGGTATAAAGTCAATCTCTCCAATTAGAATTTAATCTGTTTGATTGGGAATTCTTTTTTTGCATTGAAAATTCCACAACTCTGATAGAAAATTGAACTAATTTTTTTGCTGAAAACTCAACTGCTTCGAAGAAATTGGCCTTTCTGGTTTTTCAATTCATCTCTCTTAGGTCTGAATTTTATTCTTCGGTTGATAATTTGATTGTTTTGTCAAAAATTAGGAAATTAGGTGAAAGAATGATACTTTTTGTAGAACTTTCGTCTATTTGATCGCAAGTTTAACTGTTAATTTGAAAAAATTTTATATTATCTTGGGAGTACAACCATTTGGTAGAGAATCGAACTATTCCTGAATATAGTCTTTTTGATATGAATATTATTCTGATTCGATTTAAAAGTTGTCAAAACATCTTTTCCCGGCTGGAAATTCTATTTTAGTTGAGCCGTCAACTATTTCCAGAAAAATTAGTGAAATAATGTATCTTCAAGTTGAAAATTTATCTCCATGATTTCATATCTATTTTAAATATTTTTAATATCTCCCGCTGCAAATTTTTTTTTCGGGTTGAAAATTTATTTATACGGATAAAAAAATTAAAAATTCCATTAAACAATTATGAATTCAGTTAAAGAGTGCAAAGTATTTGCAAAAATTGGCTTTTTTATTCAGAATTTGAACATCATCGTTGTTTCTTCCATCTCCATTAACTCGAATTTCGACTTTTTTTTTAGAAAGTCGTTATTGTTCAAAAAGGTATCTCTATTAGTTGAAAATTCGTCCTCTTTTGTGGAAAATTGATTTACTCAGTTTATAATTAATCTTCTTCTTTTCAAATATACCTATTTTATCGAGAAAATTCTATTTTGTTGAAAACTCATCTCAATGGTTTCATGCGACTATTTTAGCATAGAACTAGAAGAGTAAGGCGCGCCAAGGCGCGCGTCTCTGTTCTTTTATTGTTAATTTCTTTATATCAAATCGTTTTAATCCAACGCATATTCGGATTTTATTCATTTATTTATTTTATTATAATTTCCCTGTCGAGTTGTCATGTCCAATATTAACAATCTTTTTATAAGTATTTAGCACATAATTTTTCATTTAATTCATTTTTTATCACAAATTTCTTTCTGTTAATTTTCTAGGTTTCCATTGCCTCATTGATATTTCCTTAATGGAAAATTAGGTAAATTACTGTATCTTCGTGAATCGTGTATTGATGAAAGTGTAGAACATTTCTCCATAAGTAGTAAAACCTATTTTCAGAGGAAACTCTCAGAAAATCGTTTCTTTTTTGCCTTGCAACTGACCCTGACCCCTTAATCAACAATCTTATATCCTTACACAAACCCTCATTGATATTAAAATTTCTTGATTGTGTACAACAGAATTATACTGCAAACTCAATCTCATTCCGGTTCCGGGCTTGAGTATCGACGGCCTTGGAACGAGATCGAGTGAGCTGAAACGTAAACAGTCAGGGCCGAATACACGCGAATAACTGACGCCAACTGAAGCACAGTTACGAGAATCTATGCTAGGGATTTAAACTATGTAACATTTAGTGTATCTTTTTCAGCGATTGCCCTTTATATGATATATATCATCTATTATTAATTTTTAGTTCAAGATCTCTCTTTTGCATTCATATTTCAACACTATATTGAAATTTTATAAATTATGTAAAATCTTTCAAAGATGAAAAGAAATAAAAATATTGAAGTTATTTTATAATTTTCTCAAAAATTAGAAATACATGCACTTAACAATCATGAAATGCGTAACTTCACATGCATAATAATTATAACAATATATTTTGGCATATTGAAATTTCTAGGTTGCCATCTAATTTATAAGCGTAAAAAATGAACACAAATAAAAACTTTAAAAAAGTAATTTCTAAATAATTTAAAAAATAAAAAACCCAATTTTTAAATTTCATAAATTATTCAAAATCGCTCAAATATGAGGGAAAAAATTCAACAACATATGAATAATAATAATAAAAATATATTTTGACACATATTGAAATTCTCTAAGAAACGAACACGCAACCTACACATTTCAAATATGTTTTTTTAAAACTGAAGCAAAATTTGCAGATCTTTCTTTGGTACACAATTTTAGTTCATTCATATTTTACCGTACCTTACATAGTTTGATCAAGAAATGAATCTTTCTATTTTTAATTTTTTTTTTGTGCGACCAAAATTTGAATTTTCGATTTTTTGAGAAATCTCGAAAAGTTGTAAAGATCATCCTGGAGGGCTCACAAATAGAAACTAAAAAAAATTTCAAAATGCTCCCCCTCTTTTATTTTTTATCCAAAATAGCTGGTCAACGAACTCGGCTTGTCGTTTTGGTCCCTCAAAATGGGTGCGAAAGCAAGATCAAATATGATCATCCTTTCGAAAGTTATCGATTTCACAGATTATTTTTCATTATTTTTTATGCGATCGAAATTGGAATGTTCGTTTTTTTTTATAAAATTCATCAAGTTGTATCCACGATCTCATAGGTCTTCCAAGAAGAAACATTTTTTCTCTCTGACATTCTTTTCAATCTTGTGTTATTTGGCTAAAAAATCCTAATGTCCTTTTATATTTTCGAATATCGAAAATACCATAACTCTGACAATCTTGTTCTTATCGAAAAAAATGATTAGGATGAATTATTTCACTTTTTACGTGCTACAAAAAATTGTCTTTTGGTCCCTCAAAATGTATGCCAAAGGGCAATCTAATCGTATTAGTCTTTAAAAAGTTATGGAGTATACAGACGACGACGACGACGACAACAGACAGACAGACACAAACGTAAAAACTATTTTTTCGGAATCAGGAGGTCTCAAAACGTGGACATTTCATAAATTCCGCGAAAGTCGATTTTCACATAAAACCAATACCTTCTTTTTATGATGAGAATGTAAAAAGTTCAACAACACATGAATAATAATATTAAAAATATATTTTGACACATTTGAATTTTCAGTTTGCTATATAATTTATAAGCGTAAAAATATGAGCACCAGCGAAAATTTAGAAAATTAACTTTTAAATAATTTGAGGAATGAAAGAAAAACTCAAATATGAACAAGAATCAAATTTTTATAAAGTGATTTTAACATATTTCTAAAAATTAAAAAACATGCAACTAACAATAATGAAATCTTCAACCACACATGCATGATAATTATAAAGAAGATATACACAAACTATCTGCGTTCACTCACATGTATTAATCACATGCTTCACGTGTTGTACGCTTCGTCATAGCACAGGTCTAAAACTATATAAAACCTAAACCGATCAAATAAAAGGCCTTCTGCTCCGCACACATAAAAAATCACACACATAAAAAATCACACGCAGCCAGTACCCTTTGGTAACACGAAACCTGATCCAGATCCACACGTACGCACACAACCACGACACGGTGACACGGTTACGGGTTACATGGAAACGTTAGAGATTTCTTCTATAGTAATAAAACTGTATAATTGAAAATAACTTTTCTGTCAGAAATTCACATTCTCAAGCTGAAAATTCAACACTTTATAGGAAATTCGTCTTTTTGGCTTGAAACTGGAACAATGTGGTTGAAATTTTTTTTCTCTTCGTATCTTTCGATAGAAATCTTTTCTAATCATCTTTTCTCAATGAAAATTTAACAGTTTGCTTAAAAATTAATCTGTTTTGGTCAAGGTTGAACTTGACCACCTTTGATTTACAAATTGGAATTAATTTTCGTAGAATATTCATCTACTTTGTTTGAGGTTCAAGTACTCTGTTGGAAATAATTTTTTTTTTCCTAAAATCCAGTTTGGGATTCGACTTTCATTATTCATCAAACCGTCTTCCGGTAAGAAATCAATCATATTTCAAAAAAATTCCAACTCCGATCATCTCCTCGTTAGATCAAGTTCTTGGCACAGTTATTTATCCATGGAAAAGTATAAAAGAAATTTCTTTTGAATACGTTCTTTCCGTGGTTCGAAGTATTTTTCGAATTGCTTTCTTATCGAAAGAAAAGCCAATTCCTATCATATGTAAAAAAGGCTACTCATTTATAATTTAGTATTTCTTATGATACTTTTTCCTGGAGGAACAAACTTTTTTGATACATTTTTTAGTTCTATGGAATACTTCAAAGCCTATAACTTTAATAGTCAAAGTAGCTCTAATAATTGTTCAGCCACCTGCAAATATGAAAAAATTTTAATTAACTATTTCCTTCAAGCAGATAAACTCATTTGGCGATTTAATTTACACTTTTTTTAGTGTACCAAAATCAATGAATCGTCTGATCATAATAACGCGAAAATTGTCAGCAGGAGATGATAACATTCATAACAAATGCGCGGAAAATGATATGCAGCAAATATAATAATTTGCAGCTTTTGCTAAATGCCGCGCTTGATATGGAAGACAATAGCGGAAATAACACTGCGATTGAATCTATAGATTCAAATCGAAACAAAATGACGTTATATGAATTAAATGCGAATACTCGCGCATTCAGTTATCAAAGCTACATCAAATTAATTGGACCCTATTGTTGGAAAACTTCATTTACTTATGCGTTTAAATTAATGATATCCAGGATTGGAATTTAACAAATTCAGCAATATGCATAGAATGAAAAATGCAATCAAAGACATTTTATTCTATAAATACTGAGTTGTTGCGTGATAGGTAATTGGTCATTTCCGTTTCCTTTGGAATTTGTCTTTGAACAGATTAATGGACAAGAAGTGTGCGTAGTATGCACGAAAAAGAAAAATTAACTGAATTACGTAATCTTCTTGCTTGACAACGAATATTAATATAATTGACTTTCCGAAATAGAGAAAAATTGAAGTTTTATAAAAAAACATTCCCTTGGGGAGCTACATGAATTCTTACAATATTGGCATGTCTTTTTCAACATTCGTTTATGGTAACGTCTATATTTACGTACTTTTCCTATTTTTAGCTCTAAATACATGGCCGGGCTAAACTTACGGACACAGTATAGTCCCCCGGTGTATAGTGACCCCCGGGTCACAGTATAGTAAAAGAACTCGAGTTGTGACCAAACACTCTCTTGTAACCTATCAGTTTTCTTTGATAGAGCACGATACTGTGACCGGGGGGGGGGGTCACAATATAGTGCTTTATCAAAGAAAACTGATAGGTTACACCCGTGCAGAAATTGCCTAATTTGGCCCAGATTTCCGATGTGGCCCCGATCGGGTTCGCCATATGTGGCTGTAGCATGGCTATTCCCGTGGTTCAGGTCGGAACCACATCGGAGCGATCCCGCCTGTGATTAATTGCAGCGCCATCTTTTTTTTAATATATTATAAAAGCCGAAGGTTCTTTACCATTTGCATTTCGTATGGTACTAGATAAGAATTTTCGAATATTTCAAATTTCTATCATCTTCGTTTTTCGTCCCTTTTTATATTCCATATTATTTGCGAAATCAAAAAATCGAAAACAAACTTCATATAATTTAAACACAAGACTTTTTCCACTGTTATAAGTAATCGATATGCTGAATAATATTGGTTTTAAAAATTTTTATAATCTTTATTGTAATTACTTAAATTTATCTTCAAAAGCCTGAATTCGTCGGGACGGACAGAAAATTATTGTTTTTTATATGTGATTTATTATATAAAGTCATTTTTTAGATGTTACACTTTCGAAAAACCTTGGAAAGGTGGTTGGATGTGACCTAAGTAACTCTCCCTCACATTACTTGAGTGAAAATAATAAGAGTTTCACGTACCCACTTATTTTGAGGTTATGTAACGAATTAAGAGAAATGTATCCAAACATTTAAAGACACTGGGGATGTGTGAAAGTTGCGTGAGGGTTATTTTTTGGATTTTGAACCTCCCCCCCCCCTCCGTGAGGCTTTTTCTATGATAAGTATATGTAACTTAACATAGGCGGAATATTCCTTACCCGACCGCTTTTCCAAGTTTAGGACAGACCTTGAAAACGAGAAAATATTGGAAAAAAACCTAATTATCTCGCTTACCCCGGCAAGGTTTATGTTCTCTATTATTAATTAGAGGTATTATAATAAAAATTAAAAATAAAATGAGGAAATTCGGTAAACCCGTGTTCCTGCAGTACTATCGAATTAATTCACAATGTGAAGAAATGAAGATAACAAACAAAAAGCGTTAGAGTAATTAAAATAATTTCTTAAATCCTAATTGAAATATTTACATTTGATTAATATATGAAAAATTCAATTATCAAGTTGGTATTGTTATCTTTTGTATCTGTTCATGTT
>WSXT02082779.1:0-11952 GCA_011762715.2 Neuroterus valhalla
TTATTTTAGATATTCGAATCTATTTCAAATCCTTATTTTAATTACGATTTTGATATTCGGAAGTGACTTGCCCCTCGTTGAATAGTAAATATGCCTATTTTTGGCTGTGTAGTTGGGGTACGCATGGTAAATTTCCTTTAGTCTCCAGAACTAAATTTCTTTTTTTGAATTTTTGATGTTTGACCTCGTATTCATATGCTTCAAAATCCTATGCTATGATCGAAAAAAACTCGTTTTGCTGATTTCGGGGGAAATCAACTGATTTAATGGAATTTTCCGAATCAAAGCTGCTTTTATCAATTTTTTTGGCACTCATGTTTCACAAAACGAAAAATCTTTCCTCACTCTCTCTCTTAATGCATCAGAATAAAGTCATTCTTGATTTTTTGTCCAACATTTAGAATCTTGGATTGTAGGCGCCAAACTCGTATTCTGTGATATGAAAAAAATACTTCTACACTCATCGTTTGCCAGAGGGCCTCTCGGCAGAGTGCCAGTTTCTCGGCTGTTGATGATTGAGTGATTCTGCCCCTCCCCTCGAGCCTCGCATCATACAGCACGACGGCCCATCAGCCTTGAAAAGGCAGTACCGTAATGCGTAGTATAGAAGTTGTTTACTTGGTGACTTGCGACGCAATCATTCACGCACCGGTTCAAAGACTATACATACGGTCCCGAGTGTTTACCTTCGCCTAGTCAGTTGTCGCTCCAAATCGTGTTCGAACTGGATTTCTAATTGATTCTTGCTTGAGGACCACAACCCACGATACGGCTCCCAGGCAAGCGGTGAGTGTACTGACTTTTATGTGAATCTACCAATTGAATGGAATCTGCGAAATTAAGGTGGCTTCTCTGAATTTTTGTATTCATCCAGTTCTAACTAACGGAGGTTACGCGTACGCTAGGGTATGCCCGAAAACAACTTTATCCAAAAAGCTGTTATGCTAAGGGCTCAAATAGTGCCATTTGTATAAATAATGACCTATACCAAAGTTGAGCCCGATCGGAAAGCTTTTGTAGGTGGTCCAGAAGCTTTGAAGTTGCTACGTACAGGGCGCTCATAGTATTCCTTCACGATCCAACATTTTCGACTTATCAGGGGAAGGAAAGTTCAAATAGTGAGCGTCCTCTTACTCAATTGTATCAATAATGTCTCCTATCACTAAGAAAAAAGTTTCCGACAAGACAATAGTGAAATGGGACCGGTTTTCTTCAGTGAGTGTATAATTTTACAAAGAAAGCAAATATTCCGAACATGATAGTGCGCATGAAGGCATTGAAGAAATGATAAAATTTTTGAAAAACGCGAACATTCTGACGCAGGGCACAGAGAGTATAACCCCAAAATATATGATGGAATTGACATGGGAAATTTTGTATCAAAATGAAAATTGATTTCGTTTTTAATATCAATTTTTTAATCCTAATTTTCTGATCCAAGACCTTCGCTTGAGACGCGGCATCTTCAGTAAACAAAATATTTAATTGAATTGTTGAGCAGAATAAATGTACACGAGGTTACTTCGACAACATTAGAAGTGAGACCTGTTAAAAACATTACACAGCATAGTAAGTCCAGCCTGACAAGAGTCGCTTCCGGATCTCTCTAGCAAACACCCTGAACAAAGAGTTTCGCAAAGCCTTGAAAATAATCCACTAAGCGATATCTTTATACGGACCAATTAGAATCAAAAATCGTTCGTTTGATGCTTCACTCTTTTTCTTCAAGGCAATTGCTCCTCAAACATCCCTATTCTGAAATACATCTCTTGCTTCTTTCACATCAATGCTTCTTTTCATACAAGCTCTTATGTTCCTATAGCTTTCTATGTTTCTCCTCTTTGGGGTTTCATTTACAAAATTCTATCCATTTCTTCTTTGGTCTGCCTCTGATTACGCTGCCATTCACTGTACCTAAATACACTTGCTGTGTTAATCATTCTTCGTCCATTTCTAAACGTCACCGAACCATCTCAGCAAATCCCCTTCTCTCTTGTCAAAGAGTGTTCCTTCTACACCACATTCTTTGAGAACCCACTCATTACTTACTTTGACTACATTTTTACTTCTAGTTATAGTCCTTACACTGCCGATAATTCTTCTACCGTCATTTATGCGTCTGGAAATCTCTGCATCTATCTTCTCGTCAGAAGTGAATAAACTTCCAAGATACACGTAATTATCAACTTGTTCTATCCTCTCTCCATTCACAGGAATATTGCATTTGGTTCATGCATCGTTATTTTCAAACAGAATCATTTTTGTTTCATTCAAGTCATTCTCAAAACTCATGCTCTTCATACCGGTAAACAGTCTGCTTAACATCCTCTGCAAATCATCGCCTGATCCAGCCGTAACGATCTTGTCATCTGTGAACACCAGGCCATGAACTTTCACTGTCCCAAGATCAAGGTCAATATTAAAGTCACTTAGACCACCCTTTTCCTTCAAGATTAGAAACAGAAAAATCGTCTTTCTCCAATCTCTCGGAACTTCGCTGTTCACAGCACACATATTCATAAATTCACAAAGCTACACAAAAAAATTTTTCGACACCGAACTTAAGTATTTCAGAGGTGATACCATCCACACGGGCAGTACTACCGTTCTCCAGTTTTTTAATTGCCGAAATAATGTCAATTCCGATTCTGCTCCCACCATCTGCATCAGAATTTTCTGACGTTTCTTCGTCTGCGTCAAGGTTGTTATGCTTCATGGATTCATCTCCATACAGTTTTTAGAAAAATCACTACTACAGTCTTTAACTTTGCTCAAATCCCATACCATTTCACCATCAGCATTCTCAATTCCGAGTACCTCATTGCTAGTATTCCCTTTTCTCTATCTTCTTTACCAATTCCCAGAATAGTTTCTTATTTCCTTCAAAATGATATTGCGTTTCCGTATCTTCTTCTGTTTTGATTTTATCCTTGCTTCCTTCCTAAAGTCGCAATACCACACTTACTTTTGCCGATGTAACCTCGTGTATTTTTATTCTTCCTAACAATTTGAGTAAAGCCTCCGTGTGCTACAAGAGCCGCTCTTCGAACGGAGGTCTTGGGTTGGAAAACTAAGAATAAAAAGGGAATCAGATTTTCATCGATTTGCAAAAAATGCGCAGTGAATTCCAAGACTGATCTTATACCTATCACTGATTCCTTTTTCCACACATCCCTTTTTCAAAATTTACCAGGTCAATTTCACTTTCAAATCGTTCCAAATCGATTCCTTGTGTTCCTGTTGTATAACGAGGCCGAAAACAAACGAGTAATGCTTACTCCGAAAGGGACTTGGCCTAATTAAGATAATAAATTAATTAAGAATAATGAATAATAACTAATCAAAGGACTTCCGTTCTCAATAAAAATGTAATTTGTCACATGTGTGGCTACCACAGCATCGAATACAATCCTCGACATCAAACCAATTTTTCTAAACGCAGTGCTGAAATTTTATGCGTCCAGGCTTTTATCATTCTTTCTTCTGAACATGAATTATTTTTTACTAATATTATGAATATTCACAAATAAAATGGAAATAGAGTTTTTTTTTCAAAAAATGCCATTTCCGCAATATTTTAAATATATGTGTATTTACTAATTTTATAAGATATAAATGAACAATAGATTAAACTATATATTATTGAAAGCATCATTAAGAACAAAAGTCTAAATGGAATCTGATGAAGCATCTAAAACAAATACAATGATTTATTTTACAGAAATGACAACAAAATTAAAATATTCGAATGACCAAATGCTGGCAGTCTCGCAGAGTGTAAGAGATGGGAAGTCTGTTTTTCTGCCTGTAAAATCCACAAAGTACCTCGAAGAATATTATGGGATAAGATAATAAACGAGTTTCACTTGTAAGAAAAATAGGTCCTGACCCTATTTTTCCAGTGGAAGAGGAGAATCAGCTGGTTCAGTGGATGTTTCACGGAGCAAAAGTCGGATTTCCCGTTATCAAAGATCAACTTTTGGACAGCGTGAAGCTTCTTGCAAAAGAACTAAACAAATCCAGCAATTTTAAAGATGGAAGACTAGGCAGATCATGGTATGGAGGCTTTCTTAAACGAGATCCAGAAATTCCGGAGAGAAGAGCTGAGAATTGGACTGAAAGTCATACTTCGGTAACTGAAGGAGTGCTTTGAGGTTGGTTTAATGAAGTCTGGGATTTTTTTTTCTTAAAATGTTGGACCCATGTACTTCTCGATCGTATAAGGATCTTCAATTGCGACGGAACTGTTTTCTTCCTTAGGCCGAAAGGATCCTACGTTCTGGTCGAACGAGGCGATAAGACAGTATATAACTTCCTAAATTGTGATGGAAAAGAATGCATTATGACGTTAATTACTGGAAATGCAGCTGGACAGTTGGCACCTCCAATGGTAGTTTTCTCATATAAACGAGCTCCTTCAGATAATGCAGCATCAGTACCAAAGACGTGGGAGCTTGGAACCTCTGACAACGGTTGAATGACTAGGCAGACTTTTTACGAATAAACCACGAATTCATCCCTGGTTGTTGAGAGAGAAAATTCCCCTTCCTGTTGTTCTGTTCCTCGACGGCCATTCATCTCATAAAACGCTGGCTTCAAGCAGATCCCGCCTCAAGAATCAAATTATCCTCGTGGGTCGGTATCCCGACTCGACCCACATTTTTCAGCCGATGGATGTTTCAGTTTTCATCCTTTTAAAGAAGGAATGGAGAAAAGTTATGCAGAGCCTTTTTGATTTTTAGTTAGGTCTGAAAACAAGAAGTGGAGCAGTTGTTATGGATAACAGCATGGCTAGACAAGATCTTTAGGAGGAAGCTGAAGAAATATTCTAAAAGCTTCCACACTTAACCCAAACTCATTAGACGAAGGATCAGATGAAAAACCCATTTTGATTACAATTTCAGGTAACTCATTGACTCCGACGAAACCAAGAGCATCTCCCACTGATTCCTCTAGAAGTCTTCCTCTGGATCAGACTCATGCCAAAGCGGAAGTAATCGATTATTCAATATCACGGCGTGGTTCTAAAAACTTGTGACTTTCTGCCATGGATCAAAATCATGCCGAAAAGGAAGTCATCGAATCTCCATGATCGAAACAATCGCAATATTCTAAAAGCTCGAAATATACCATCTCCGTTCAAAAGGGCCTCATTTTAGCCATACAGTATAAATCCGAAAGGACCAACCGCAAAAAGCGAAAGCCAAAGGACAAAGTACCTTCAGTGGCTGTTTCCGAAACATGGATACAATACCATCAACTAAAAGACGAGCGGAAGAAAGTATTATTATTGGAGGCAGAAGCGAAGAAAAAACATTGCCAAGAAAGAGCTGAGGAAACGAAATCAGCTTTAGAAGCTGAATAGGAAGCAAGAATAAGAAACAAGGCAGAGAAGGCTGAGCTTCAGAGAACAGTTCTAACTATAGAATAAGAAAAGAAGGAGCAAATAGTGAAAGTGATGATAAAGCGAAAGGCAAATGAAAAATAAGAAATCCTCGATTTGAGGGAACAAAGACCAAAGAAACGTGATTGTTTATAATTTTTCTGCTGCTGCTGCTGCTGGCTTCCATCAGAGTTGAGATTGGATTCATTTTGCAGCTGTCGTTTCGCAGTGTTTTGTGTGCTTCACAGGTCCCCTTCAGTTTTTATTTTTGACGGTATCAACCGGCAAGAGTGGGGAGGCCGGCGTTCGCACGCTCTCCCAGCTAGGGCAGGTGATCGCTGCTCTCCTGCACTTAGTTGCTTCTAGGCCCTTGCGCTGACCAGTGATTCTTTGTTGCGCCCTGCGAGTGGACAGTAGTTGTCTCTTCATCTCAGACTGCCCCAGCAGGTAGGCGGATCGTCTACAAGGATCAGCATTGCACAGGTTGTACACTTCTATTCTATTCCTAAAGATATCATTTGGCTATTCTAGATGGACCTTCTAGATCGGGCCGATTAGAGCAACACGTACTCCGATCGCCCGAGTCGAGCAGCGATCGACTCGGCTAGCGGGCGGTTGGGTGACCACACATCGGGTTCACTCATAGCGTCTGTGGCAGGATTCGCTTCTATTCAGCCACACTGACGAGTTCCTCACAGACGAAACGCCGGTAGTCGTTATGGCTACTAACCCATCTACTCTTATTTCTGGTCGTGAATTTAGGTCGCGTCCTTCCCTCGGTTGCCCCACACCAGTGCGTTATTTCTTCAACAGCGATAAAGTATTTAGTGAAGATGATGAGATATATTAATGAAAAAGAATATTTGTTACAGTTTATTGTTTATAATGTTCCTTATTTTGAATTATTCTTCGTTTTTTTCTAAAATAAATACGCATGCTTTTCTGTTGCTGAAAGTTAAGTTGGTCTTACTATTTAATAGTGCTTTCTGATAATTATTTTAGGTTGAACAATTACAAAATGTTTCTGTGCTCCGAACCTTCCTGTTTTTAATAAAGTTTTATTAGTAAATAATCGTTTCTTCATTTTTGTATCCTGCAATATTTTTCCAAGTTAAAAAAAATTGTTTTTAATTATACTTAAACGCTATTGCCGATCACTCACACATGGAAGTGCTGATAACTGAAGTAGTCAGGTTTCTAACTTGCCGATGACCCATGCGTTCTTATATTTATAACTCCAAACTTCTTATAATATTCATTCTAACTGGACACATCTCAAGCAATAATGAAACTACATTTCTGAATGTCCGCTCAAATCGATAAAACTCATTTCTCAAGATTTAAGTATATTTAAAACAGTTTTTCAAGCATTTGAAATCTTGAATTCGCCTTAAGCTTCCGATAACTCACCTTAATGAAGTTCCGTATAGAAGAAGTTGAAATGAAAAAGAACTATTTTTTCCGTCGGGAAATGCCCAATTTATGCATTTTCATTTGATTTTTCAACGAAACACAAAGCTTATCAAAAAATGATGAATTCTGCAGGGATCTTCACGAAGTTCTCAACTAGGAAAATTTTCATCGATTTTGCTCTCGACTAATGCCTGATCAATGAATTTTCTAATTGTTCATTATATAATATCAGAACATATTCAACTCATGTTGCATGGCAAAACTTGATGATTTGAACAATTTTACTTTATTGACAAGCACCGGGAACGCCAAATATGAAAAATCACTATTTTTTCGTCATATTTGTTTGTTCGAAAGAGAATTCTAACCCTTATATGAAAATAGTCTGTGATGTTCTCTCATGAATCGATTAATATTTGTGGCTTGTTGGTCATTTTGCTCCAGAAAAGTCATTTTTTCCCGAATGTAGAACGAGAGGCTGACGGAGCACCCGTTCAGTCAATCTTCTATCTGTAAATTCTGAAATAGAACTACGTTTTGTTGGGGCAACGCTGGACAAAAAAATGAACAAAATCAGTGATAGAGTATGTAAAAAAACTATATTTATTACGAAAAGCAAGAACTTCTTCAGTGAATTATACATTTTGATGGTATACACTTTCTTAACTGCGAATCAACATTAATCATGATGGTACCTAAAACGAATAATTTTTTCTAATGTATCCCAAAACCATTCAACTTGGCCGGGCCGCTGGAATTCTCGTTCAAGCAGGGAGTATATGTCAGGATGCACTTGCAGAGGACGTGAAACTTCAGCCAAGGCAAGATCATGAAGCCCCAAAGGTTTTTCGTGATAGTGTCTGTATTTGTAATTAGGCCTAACACCCCTTATAATGCTATAAATCTTACGGGTTGGTCGTCCGTACGAGACACGATAATCTGCTGACTCATTTGCAAAAGTGCTAGCCCTTGTTGCAATAATTAAAGGATGAAGTACCCAGCCAGTGCCAACATTGTGAAAACCTTCCAGACCTTGATGGATTTCTACAGTTTCAGGAATAGCTGAACGTCGTTTCCTCGATAGAGAAGGACCATGCTTCTGATGGATTTGGGGAGCCAATGATACTTCTGCAAAAATAATCCAATAACCAATAATACAATCACTAATAATACAAGTTCCCGCTGAACACGAATTTGAAGTCAAAACAAGGGATCGAACTCCATAAAACCGAGAAAAACAAAAAAAAACGAGGAAGTAAAGTTCCAAATTCATTAGGCAACCTGAACGCTGAAAGTTCGTGATTATATTCGCCACACTGTTATCTTAATCAGCATCCTTGATATTGCCTAAAAATTTGGTACACACTTCCTTAAAACTTAGCCATGATCCCTTTTCTTGGGCATTCATAACCGGAAGAAATGCTTTATCTTTGAATAACTTTCAAATTTCCGGTCCATCGAAAATAACTTAAGTCAATTTCGCATCTAATTTTTGCTTGAATACTTTTCACAAGTATGTTAAATACTATCCGTCTTTATCAAGAGCTTTCACGAACTTCTTTGTCAACCCAAGCTTTACATGAAGAGGAGGAATAAAGATTTTGGACGGATCAACAAGCGATTTTCTAATTATATCATGTGATCCAACTCCTAATGAAGATCGCGAAGGCCATACTTTTTTGACGTAGTGATTATTCCGATCCCTACTGTCAAACATACGTAAGGGGCTGTTCATAAATTACGTAAGATGCTTTTCTCTTGTTTGAATAGAGGAGAAGACAAAAATGCCTCGAAGCCAAAAGAGACACAGCGATGTAAACAAAAGGAAAACGTCTTACGTAATTTATGGACAGCCCCTAAATAGCATGGATACTTTGTGAATCCAGATCGCTGTACAAGGATCATGGAAAAAATCTTTGAATCACGACATACTTGCCATTTATGTTCTTCATATTTTATTTTTTTCAGGAGAGCTTCTAGACTTGTGTAATCTTCTTTCAGGACAGTTGAGTGAGCTGAAGGTAAAAAAGCAGACTTGTTGGTGTTGTGAAGAAGGGCTGCCTGAAGACTCTGTTCAGACTCTTCAGGCTTGTATAAATTTGGCTTCCATTCATCGAGCAGTTCTTTTCCATCGATGCAATAAAGCAAATCTTCCTCTTTTTAAAAATACTTGCGAAAAGCCTCCTCTCGATTCCGATAGAACGAAAATTTAATATCTTTTGTTAGAAGATTTCTTATTTTCATACTCGATGCCAATATTTCAGCCGCTTCTTTCGAGAGTTTAGCTTCTGTGAATAAATCAATCAGGTGGTTTTGATCGTATTTTTCTAGCTTTCGCTCTTCCCTAATCGGCCTGTACTCTTCTTGACTACTCGGAGGAACTTTTCCTTCAGGTTTACCAGAATCAGATTCACTCTCAGTACCAGAATCTTCGTCATTAATAGTTACATTTTCAGAATCGACGTTGACTTCCATTGCCTCGAATCCGCTGGTCAGCCTGTCTTACGATGTATCATCTACTGAACCTTCTATGAAGTTTGCGAGTAGTGGTTGCACACTTGATTCAGAAGAATACGAAATTTTGTCTTCATGGATTCGGCCTACAGTCCCTGCATTAGTTGTACAAAAGTAGCAATCAGTTGCACCGAGAGGCTTCTCCCATATGGCTGGAGTTTTAAATTCAAGTCTCCGCTTGATGCGAAAGACATTGGGATTTCCATAGCCTTCGTGATCGTCACGAGTACTAGAAGTTCCAGGCCTAAGTATAAGGGCTTTCCGAATATATATTTCCGGAATGCAGAAACGCTCTGGTAGCAGACGATGTCGGCGAGAAATGTTCAGCAACAGCGAGACCGGTCGCTATTCCAGTTTTTCCCGCACAACACCAATATCGCGGGAAAGCATAGTCCACTGAGAGGAACTGACAGGACCTATGTGTAAATTCAGTGAGAATGTAGTTGTACGTCAAAAGAGCAGACCACGAAAGTCAGCGCTGCTAACAACACTTATCGGAGCTCTTAGTTATCTTCGTATCCAGACGCCGCCAAAGTTCGAGATAAAAACGTGAATTATGAATGCCTGAGAAGACATTTAAATAGTTCTGGCAGATATCATCTTCAAAAACACCAATACTAGAGATAAACTTGATCATATTCTGCATACGATACGGGTTCTGGGTACGTCAATAATTAAGAGCTCCGATGAGTGTCGCATGCGTCGCGTCTATCAAGCGTCTCTGACCTGGGTGACTTACTCCATGAGAAGTCTTTCGGCATCACGTGTTTGAGAGGAGAAACATATGAAATATACTCGGTGAAAAATATGTTCGAAAGGTGATAATGTTGCAGATTTATGAAACTTAGTTTCAGTTTCTTTTATTCACTCTGAAATGTTTGGTTTTTGGAATTTTATGTAAAGGAAAGAGTTCTTGGTATATCTAGAGATTTTAGCAATACGTCTGAGGAACTCATGTTGAACGAACTGCATCTGATTGCTGTTGCTTTTCCAACCACTTCCGCAAATTTTTCAGGCGAAAGTTGGACTCGGTCAAACAAACATTTTATAGATTAGAATTCCGTATTCAGGTTTTAGAAGCAAGTGTCTATTAATGATAGGATTAAGGCGTGACATGACCCCGAAGGCTGTTTCTTTAGTTTCCTGGATATGCTGCTTCAAATGAAAACATTTATGAAGCTTCCTCCAAAATGTTTTATGGAATGGTTCCATTCGATGGTTGAATTCCAAATTTTGGAAAGATGGATCAATAGGCTTTGTTGAAGAGTTTAGAGGTTATTTGGACTGACTAAGAGAAAGTAAATAGTGCTAAACCCGTATTGTAGTGATTTAAGGATCCTGTCTCCCTTGAGGTAAGGGTTTCCATGAGTAAACTCAATCATTCAAAAAATGTCACTCATTCTTTCAAGAAAACTGATAGGCCTAAGCTGGTTGGAAGTTACAGATCGTTCCCTTTCTTCTGAAAAAGTAGAGTTCGAGAAATTTTTAAAAATCAAGGGAGACGCTCAGTTGAGTACAGGTTTCAGAAATACTTGAAAGCAGAGTGTTGCACGTGATTGGAAGTTTTTGAAAACTATTTTTGCAACTGACTCAAGGCCATGTGCCTTATCATTTCTGAAAGTTCTTATTTTCCTGGTGCATTCCTTGTGAGTCATTCTCCCGAAATCATCGGTACTTGAGATATTCAGAGGCTATTCTTCCACCATAAGCTTTGTGTTGTCGGTAAGATGGCTCCCTATCTAAGGCAAAATTAGTTCCATAATTTTCTTCCAGAAAATTTTCACCGCAGTTGAATTCACTGACTCCTCTACTCTTATTTTCACATCTGTGCTCTAGAATTCCAATTAATATAGTTTTTCGGAGGATGAACATATCGGCGCTTGACGTGTTGCATCTTTGTTCCATGGAGATTCCCGCAAATGCGAGTAGTGTGGGCGAGTAGTGTGTCAGTTGGAAGATCAGCAGTGCTTGATAAGATGAGTATGCTCTTAAGGGCGTTGGACAATATCGATTTAGAATTTTAGGTACGGCACTGACTTCGCGTATTTATTTGCTTTCGAGTCTTTTTTAAAGCGATACCGAAAATCTAACAAAAACCCGGGGTCTTTTGGGATCCTCAGATCGAAAAAATTTCAAATGACTTACTCTTGGACTGAGGAAATAAATATTTTCACCGTAAACATGCATGTTCCAGAATGCAGAAACCTCTGGTAGCAGGAGATGGCGGCGAAACTTGTTTAGCAACAGCGCGATCGGTCACTGTTTTATTTTTTACCGCACAACACCAACATCTAAGATATATTCCCAGTATTCCGCTATGATTCCTTGATTCCTTGCAAGCCGATGGTCACCACGAAATTCGCGTTTCACATCGCGCAAAATCAAAGTCCACTGATATAAACTGACAGGTCCTATGTGTGAAGTCAGAGAGAATGTGGTTGTACGCCAAGGGAGCGGACCACGTGAGTCAGCGCTGCTAACGACACTAAATCATCGGGGCTCTTACTGATCGGCGTATCAAGATCCCGCCAAAGTTTGAAATAAAAACGTGAATTATAATTGCCTGAGAACATATTTAAACGAATGTGGAATAATGTGTATATACACACACACACACACATACATACATACATACATACATA
>WSXT02082790.1:0-10455 GCA_011762715.2 Neuroterus valhalla
GGGTCAAAATGAGTGAAAAAAGTACGCCTTATGTGTATCGGGGGGGGGGGGCTCTCCCGGATCCGCGCCTGAGAGCAGCGAACATCGTTAACATCTGATGTCACCACTGTAGAGATCTACTGCATCGACTGTCCTCACCACTTCAACCACGTCAATCACATTTTTCTCATTTACTTCGACCACAAATGGGAAAAGTACTCACTTAGACCACTGTGACGTCATGAACCAAGAAATCGACAACTTCTTCCACTCGAGACGAGCCTCCGAAGTCGCATTTCTATCGTGGGTGTTGGACAAAATATTTTTTTACATCAAAAAGCACCATTTTTAAATTTTTGCAACGTTGTTGCTTCTTCGTGTCAAAATATATCTTTCCTCTCTAAAATCTCACGAAAAATTCCGAAACAGATTTTCAAACCGTTGAAATTGTCCCAAATTTAATTCGAAACGTGATTTTGATCAAATTTTCAACTTTCAGTACATAAAAAGTCCTGGTATTGCATTCCCAAGAAAATATGAATTTTTGAGGAATGCTTAAGTCTTACAGAAATGTCGAAACTGAAAAAGTAATAAAAGATACAATACGTCAAGATTGAAAAAAATGGATGCAAACGTCTTCCTTCATTTTGCACGTTTTTAAAGCAACACTTTATTTGATTTGAAGTTCTGTAATTTTTTACTTCGTGATCTCCCGCTCGAAAGTCATGATGTAACGCCAGAATGCATCAAATGTCGGCATAACTGTCTCACTAAAAAACTTTTCCGTGGAATATTCTATATAAGTTTTAAAGAACGACCGTAAAAAGTGCAAAAAGGGAATGCCAGGTAACGAGCCCGGTGCGATCAAAACTCCGCTAACTCTTCCATTCTAGATCCGCTGCATTATACACGTACACAGATGAGACAAGAATATTTTCAATTTGAATTCTGCTGCGTAATATCCACAATAAATATGGAAAAATGTGATATTTTTGTCCAGATAGTATTCAGAGATATTGTTAATTACTTGGATAGGCTAAAACTTGATTAAAGTTTTTCCTAAATTATTTTTCTGATCAATATTATACGTAAAGTAAATTGAGGTACATATTGAATTCAGGATCAAACGGGGAGAAAATTGTATATTCGGCATTCAAATCCCACCAACGAATGACAATTTCTAATATTGACCTAATTCTAATCTCAAGCTTTTTTATGTTTGTGGACTTTTAACTTGGATTGTTTTGTAACTCTATCGTTTCTAAATGTCAATTTATTTAGAAACAATATTATAAAATTGAACAGTGCAACAGAATTTTGTGCAATTGGGCTCTAAATAAGACATTTAGAGAAACAATTGATATAATTTTTGATTAGAATTTTCGAAACACTCCATTATTTGTAAGATTTAAAAAATTCACTCCGATTTCTCACATAGATCTATGCAAAAATTCCACACTTTTATGGAAGCAACAGTTCAGTTTTTGATTAGAAACGGGATTTTTTTCCAAATTTCAATTGATGCATTTAACCTAAAAATTCCTTCCCAACATAAGAACTTTCCATTCTATTTCTAGAAGAATTTTTGACGTCGAAGAGGTTATTTCAAATTTCGTAGCTATCAGACTTGGAAAATTTTATTTAATTTGGATGATACTCAGAAACTGTTCTTTTCTGTTTATCTTAATCACGACAACATAAAACGCTTTCTTTGAAATGGTTCAACATTTTGATTGCTTGTATCATCCTTGCATACCTGAGGAAAAATTGAGGACGAATGGGTTTTTTTTTCAAATTATTATTGTATAGATTCAAGTCATAAAGCGCAACTGGATATAGAAAAGGTATGAGCAGAAAGCAGATTGGAAAAATAATTGATTGCTCAATTGAAATAAGAGTTCACCTACATATTCACCTGAGTTAATTAGGCATATCGGGCTACATAAATCGGTCTTGTAGAAAAACAACTTGAAAGCAAGTGGAGCAGTAAAAGAAAATAAAGGTCGCGGAAGTCTTGGAATTAAGAAAGTTGTCACCAGCAGGTTTTCTACCCTAGGGATAAGAAAATCCAATATTGTCAAACAGGCGCCCGTTAGATTCGTAGGAAGGTTCTTGCGAATTTTTTCAGTATATATCTTTAATGACGTATATGAAAAGGGTGTATACCCCAAGTATTACTCAAGAATAACTGTTTCCTTTCTTCCAAAACCTTGCGTTATTTGCAGAAAACAGGCTTTAGTGTGATAAATCAGACAATCGCTCTCAGGACTTAGGGTGAGAAATAAAAGTATTTGAAGTTATAAAAGGTCTGATATACTGTTAAAAAGGTCTACCATCAACAAAATAATATTTTTCGAAACACAATTTTACATCTTTTTCCAAATAATGCATTTCCACTAAAATTGAAAATTAGAAATCTGATCACCATAAATAAGCTCGAACATATTGCAATCATAACCCTACATTTTAGATTCTCTCGATTTCGAGAACTCTACTCCAAAAATCATAAATTCTGGTCTTCAAGTTTCCCCTTTAAGTATCGATGTAATGTCATGTTTAAATATTTATCGCCGATAGAGCAGATAGTAAATTTGTAGCTCTTCTCGAAAGAGAGTGGTGAAGTCTTTGAGAAAAACGTTAGAGACTTTGGAAGATGCCGAAAATTTTGTGCGACGAAATTCACAACCTTTTGAAGATAACGATCCACTTGAGTCGGGCTGGTCGTTTAATATTCAACGACTTAAGGTTTAATATTCAGTGACCTGACCTGCATCGACCCCCGAAAGGTCCTGAGGGTACAACACACCACGTGCAACAAACGCTGCGATACTAGCAAAGGAATATCTGTGAAAAGAAGTTCCTTTATAAGTCAACCGCTACCATTTAATGGAGAGTTTATTTTTGCATCCAAGACTTTATATCCCCCGCTAGAAAAAATGAGACTTTTTCCTGTTATTCTTCAAAAATGTACTCTGTTCATATTTGACTCAAGAGCAAACTCCATTCTGTTGGTTGAAATATAAATGGAAAACTAATCATTCCTGCAAAAGACATTCCGAGAATTTAAATAATTTTTGACATGTAGGTACCATTGCACTATGTAGGTAGAGTCGAGAATAGCTGCGCAAATGCTTAAAAAAAATTTTGGGATTTTCACTTTTAATTCATGAAATTGGCTAGCCTGATGCCTTAAGGGGAGTGTTTGGTCATTTCAGCCATAAATGAAGCAAAATTTAATAATTTATTATGGAATAATGGAAAGACTTACAAACTTTCGATTTTGATTCTTCTATTAGGTCTTATTTCTAGAAGATAGGGAATTTTTTTTTTCTACAAAATTCGAAGTGGCGGCCCCAAGATGGCGGCTCTCGTGAACCTCTTCCAGCGAGACATCGTCCACTCGTGTCAAGTCTGCAGCCTCTTGTAGTGAACCGAAAACCAAATAAATAATTGTTTCGTAAAATTTATTAATTTTGCTTTTTGAAATTCTGTCTTTGTATTTGAATCCAGCGATCTTAAAAACCTTCGCATATCTTGTATCAACTAAATTGATTTTTAGTTCCAAAAATCAAGCCATTTTTTTGAAAAGTTATGGACTAAAACTCATCCTCCATTTTTGTTGTTGAAATTTTGACTCTGGATTCGAATTCAGCGGCCTCGAAAACCCTTGTTTACCTTCTATTAAGTAAACTGAACTGAGATTGCAAAAATTAGGCCAATTTGAGGAAAAAATTTGTCGTTAACTCATCCGCCATTTTGTTTTTCAAAATTCTGGCTTTAGATTGAAAAGACCTTGAAAACCCTCATATATCTCCTATCAGCTACATTAAGTTATAAAAGCAAAAATTAAACCAATTTTTTGAAAGATTTTTAGTACAAGTCATCCGCTATTCTTTTCTGTTAAAATTTAGACTCTTAATTCGAATTCAGTGACTTGAAAATCCTTACATATCTTCTATCAAATAAAATTGATTCATAATTGCAGAAATTAAACATTTTTCTTGGAATTTTTTGACTATAATTCACCGGCCATTTTGTTTTTTTAGATTTTGACTTGGAATTTGAATTCAACGACCTAGAAAACTCTCGTTTATGTTCTATCAAGTAAATTGAACTGAAATTGCAAAAATTAGGCCGATTTTTTGGAAAACTTTGTCGGTAACTTATCCGCCATTTTGTTTTTCGAAATTCTGTCTTTGCATTCGAATCCAGCGACATTGGAAACCCTTACATATCGTCTATCAAATAAAATTGATTCGTAATTGCAGAAATTGAACCAGTTTTCTTCAGTTTTTGACTACAACTCAACCGCCATTCTATATTTTGAGATTTCGACTTTGAATTTGCATTCAGCGACCTCGAAAACCCTTGTTTATCTTCAATCAAATAGATTGAACTGAAATTGCAAAAATTAAGCCGATTTTTGAAAAATTTTTGTCGGTAACTCATCGGCCATCTTGTTTTTCAAAATTCTGTCTTTGCATTGGAATACGACAACCTCGAAAACCCTTACATATCTTCTATCAAATAAAATTGATTCATAATTGCAGAAATTAAACATTTTTCTTGGAATTTTTTGACTATAATTCACCGGCCATTTTGTTTTTTTAGATTTTGACTTTGAATTTGAATTCAACGACCTAGAAAACTCTCGTTTATGTTCTATCAAGTAAACTGAACTGAAATTGCAAAAATTATGCCGATTTTTTGGAAAACTTTGTCGGTAACTTATCCGCCATTTTGTTTTTCGAAATTCTGTCTTTGCATTCGAATCCAGCGACATTGGAAACCCTTACATATCGTCTATCAAATAAAATTGATTCGTAATTGCAGAAATTGAACCAGTTTTCTTCAGTTTTTGACTACAACTCAACCGCCATTCTATATTTTGAGATTTCGACTTTGAATTTGCATTCAGCGACCTCGAAAACCCTTGTTTATCTTCAATCAAATAGATTGAACTGAAATTGCAAAAATTAGGCCGATTTTAAAAAAATTTTTGTCGGTAACTCATCGGCCATCTTGTTTTTCAAAATTCTGTCTTTGCATTGGAATACGACGACCTCGAAAACCCTTACATATCTTCTATCAAATAAAATTGATTCATAATTGCAGAAATTAAATCAGTTTTTTTGAATTTTTGACTACAACTCATACGCTATTTCATTTTTTAAAATTTTGACCTTGAATTCGAATTCAGCGACCTCGAGAACCCTTGTTTATCTTCAATCAAGTAAATTGAACTGAAATTGCAAAAATTAGGCCGATTTTTTTAAAATTTTTCTCGGTAACTCATCCGCCATTTTGTTTTTCAAAATTCTGTCTTTGCATTCGAATCCAGCGACCTTTAAACCCTTACATATCTTCTATCAAATAAAATTGATTCACAATTACAGAAATTAAACCAGTTTTTTTTAATTTTTGACAACTAATACGTCATTTTGTTTTTCGAAATTTGGACTTTGAATTTGAATTCAGCGACCTCGAAAACCCTTGTTTATCTTCAATCAAGTAAATTGAACTGAAATTGCAAAAATTAGGCCGATTTTTTGAAAATTTTTGTCGGTAACTCATTCGCCATTTTGTTTTTCAAAATTCTGTCTTTAGATTCGAATCCGGCGACCTTGAATACCTTGAAAACCTTGAGTTCTTTTCAATTTTCGACTTTGAATTCGAATTCAGCGATCTCGAACACCACTGTACATCTGATATTCCTCAACTTTGAAACATGTTTTTCATTTTGCGCAGACATTCTCGATTCCGATACATAGTGCATTGTGTGGGTAACTTGATCTCAAGAATTTATCATTTCTATGATTTGTTAGGATTTATTGATTTAAAAAATGTCTTTCTCTCTTTCCATTCTCATTTTAAATGAGAAGGTATTGGTTTTATTTGAAAATCGACTTTCGTGGATTGAACGAAATATCAACGTTTTGAGACTCCCTGAGTCAAAAAGAGCGATTTTCACCAAAGTGTCTATCTGTCTGTCTGTTAGTAGTCTGTAATCTGTAGAGTCGATAACTTTTAAAAGATTGATCACATTGGATAGTGTTTTGGCACACTTTTTTTAGGCTGGAAAAGGAAGGACGAGTTCGTTAATCAGCGTTACCGATTCGTTGACCAATTGTTAATATAAAAAGAAGATACTATATTTGTTATCGTCAATTGGAAAGCCGTATCATGTTTCTTGTGTTTGTATGTTACAGTTCAGCCAGTGTATGTCCGTGTTATCGACGAAGACACAAAAGCTACTATTGAATCTGGAAGAGTCCTGGGACCAATAAACGACGGTACCAAGATTTCCTTGAGGTGCGAGAGTAGTGAAGGCAGACCTGTTCCAACTGTCGAGTGGTACAACGGTGATAAGCTTCTCGAATGTAAGTTTTTCGAATTCTCATTTCATTTCATTCATATAAATTTTATTATCCCGGATTTTCAAATTTTTTTTCTATGTATCCCTAATTGAAAAATTGTATGCAGGATAATTTATAAAATATCAGACTTGATGGAAATCAAATCAATTCTCTCTTCGACCGTCAAACTATATGTGTTGAGATAATTTTTCATGTCTTACGGTCTTCAAATAAAAATAAAAATGAAACTGAATTAATGTTCACTTATTACTTTTTGGCAACACTGCATGCCTTTTTCAAAGAATCTAGTAAAATAGAAATGGAATGTAACATAATTAAAAACAGTTTTTACGGTGTGTATAAACGACGTGTAGAGTAAAAACAATAATATAAATACCTGGATTGAAACAATAATGAATCGCTGTCTTTTCAACTCAATAAAATTCTATTGAGGGTGTTTTTATTATCAAAATAAATATAAATATTGAATTTTTTCAACGACCTTCTCAAACGTTCGGAGAGTCCTTGAACATAAGTTAACCTGAGTTTGAAATCAAATTTATTGTAAGTCTCCATCCAGCTTTTCTTCCTGCCGGAACCATTGTAGATTTCGTAAATTTTCTCTCGAATAATATGTTTAATCAAAGGAAGCGGATAATTATTCTCAATTAGTGTTGTTTTCAGTTGCTCTAAATTTTCTCTTCTAAATGAAATTTCACTTAACTTGATACATCGTTCAACTAATCCTTTTATCAAAACAACTTTTTGACTAAACTGATGATGGAAATGAAAATTGATATATCGACAGGACCACGAAGGTTTGTTATACCAATTGGTAATCAAATTTCCTCCCTTTGACTAGATTCTTTGAAAAAAGCACGCAGTGTTGCCGAAACGTAATTATCGAACTTTAATTTAGTTTCGTCTTTTTTTATTTTTATCTGAAGACCATAAAACATACAAAATTATCTCATCACAGTGTATTTTAGTTTGATCTGGAATGTTGTCTCAACATCGACAAAATAAACTTTGAAAGGTATGGTACTTTTTTGACAAGTTGTATAAGTTCAAACTCAATTTCACGTAATCCGAAATTCTTGCAACTTGTATTTTGACAGTTTTTTAAAAGCTCGCTGGACAAAGAATCTACTCTCAATTTTTCAAAAGCCAAAGAACTCATTATCTATAATGTGTTCTATCAGGGTGGTTCTTATTTATACTTGGTGGATTTTTTGCTCTCGAATTTTTCCGCTCTTATCCTCTAGTTCTGTCTGAATGCTCAAAAAAATGATCTCCTTCGAATTTTAGCAAAATCGGTTGATATTTAGAGGTGATGCAAGGACCGTGAAGTTCCCCATTGATTTAACATGGGAAAAAGTCAGGTTTTTGCAAATCAAATATTAAAACGCGACAATATGCTACAAATTATTTCGTGTTTCAGTATGTTGTTCAGAATCCATCAGGAAATAAGAATCATTCATGAATTTTGAGGCCTAATGATTTTAAGCCACTCTTATGGGTCCCTAAAGAAAATCCCATAAGTGACAAATTTAAATCCTACGTAATATTGCGGTTTATTGACGCTTAAAAAATTTTTTTTATCAATAATCATCATTCGATAATTTGTAGGAACTCAGTGATTTGTTGACTAATTTTCGATTGTTTAAACAATTTAAGTTTGTTCAAACATTTGTTTTATTCATGGTGATTTGTGAAATGAACGTATTTTCTAAACGGTATGAGTTATTCAATCAACTTGAATGATACGTTTTTATTTGAGTATCTACTTTTCCTAAAAAAAGCAGGGGAAATATTTTATTTTGCTAAATTTTTCAACATATTTGATTTATTTTGAGTACTAATAACATCTTTAAGAACAGGTGTAAATATTCAGACAATTTTTAATTGCACAAACAATTTTTTGTTGTTGAAATATTTCATTTCTGCTATTTTTTGGAAGATGAAAATATGTTTGGGTAATACTATCTTTTCAAGAATGCTCCTTAAAGTTCAAACAAATTAGGATTGTAAAAAACAAATTTTTTTTTATTCACTGAATTTATGTATTTCTTATTAGTATAAAGGACAAAATGTGTTCTTTTCAATTTTTGAACAAATGTATTTGTTATGAGTTCTCTATTTGTTTTTTAGGAATACTCTTAGTTTTTCATGTAATTTGGAATATTTTCTCGTTCAGCTTAAAAATCGTCCCTGAAAAAAATCAGACATCATCACTCTAACATGTGCTGAGGATTTTAGTCACGATAAAAAATGCTATCTTACGAGAAGAACACATAAGATCGGTTAACAAAAACATGTTATTTCTAACAACTCTCATTTGTTCAAACATTCAGGAGTACTCTTAGAAAGCAAAGTTGTAGCTAACAATATTTTTATTCTTTAAAAATTGGCATAAATGAAACATTTGCACCAAAAAAAATTGTTCAAACAATTCAAATTTGTTCAAACATTCATATGTGCTCTAAAAAATTTGTCCATTTCGCGACTCGCCTGGATAAGACAAATGCTGAAACAGATTCGAATTGTATAAACAATTGTATATTGGTGAGCAAATAACTATGTATTCACGAATTGTCGATTTATGGCCGTTTATTGAAAGAAAATCCTAAAAAATGTCAATAAACCGCAATATTTCGTGAAATTCGAATTCGCAACTCACAGGGTTTTATTTGAGGACCCATAAAAGTGGCTTAGAATCATTTAACCTCAAAATTCATGAATGTCCTGGACCCAATGATTCTTATCTCCTGACGAATTCTGAAGAACATACTGAAACACGGGATAATTTGTAACATGTTAGCGGGTTTTAATATTTGTGACGCGCTCCGAAGAAAGGGACCTAAGAGCAAAAAAATCGATTTCAGGATTATGGTTGTTTCACATTAATTAAGGGTTGCTTTTTAATTATTCGTGAACAGAAAATTTGTTGTCGAGTATTTTTTGAGGTATTGCAATTTAAAAACAGCTGTTCCAACTGAAGCCTGTCCAGCTCTCGCCTGTTCTTTCCCTTCTCCTCTAAAATCAGCGTTTTCGCTCTTAGGTCCCTTTCTTCGGGGCGCGTCAGATTTGATTTACGAAAAGCTGACATTTCCCCTTGTTAAATCAATGGGAAACTTAAGGGTCTCTGCACCACCTCTGGATATCAACCGATTTCGCTCAAAGTTGGAGATAATTTTTTTTTGGCATTCGATCAAAACTGGGGGGAGGGGGTGTGAGGAGAGAAATTCTAAAAGTAATTAAGGGTTATTATATTTTATACACTGCTCTTTACAATATGAGATGGGTTAAAAGGCTGGATTTTAATGATCAAACGAAATAGAGAGAAACAATCGCGACTAATACTAAATTATTTTCACTTAGTCCAAATTTAGAAGGAAAAAACGACTCACTTAGATCTAATGGCATTTATTTTCTACTGAAATGAAAAGGCCGACTCCATTTCAGTTGAATTAATTAATGCCCGTGGAAAAAACCGTCTACTATGTTAGCTCTATATTTCATATAATGAATTACAGTGAATGAAATCTTAGAAAAGTAATACTAATAACACACTACATGGAAAGTATAAGCATCCTCTTTTTTTTTAATTCCGTTTCTATTCTTTTAAATGCCGTAAGCATATATAAATACGGATAGGAGCTATTTATAATATTGTTAAAGAACTTTTGAAAAGATTCCGAACACGACATTTGGATGCTTCTGTTCTTACATGAAAAACATTGTGAAAATTTCAAGACTTAAATGCAATCTCCAAAACAAAATCCTGACTTCCTGACTAGGTTCACAAAAGAAAATTTTTTTACTGTCTCATTTCCTCATTTCCTTTTATTTATAGTAAAAGTATTTGTGCTATTTAAAATAAATTGACGAAAAGTTTAACCCTTGCCCCAAGGCCTTTCATCGCTAAAAAGGTTGAATTATAATTTTTTCGTGTATATATGACACATGGCTTGCGTGACAGATGTAAGGGGTCATCCATAAACTACGTAGCCGAATTCTAGGCAACTTCCTACCCCCCCCCCCCCCCCCCCTTCGCTAAGTTGAGAAGTGTTTGATTCCACCCCCTCCCTCCCTCCCCAGTTTTTTCGCCTGGGAGTGG
>WSXT02082801.1:0-26274 GCA_011762715.2 Neuroterus valhalla
TTTCTAATCTTGTGTCACTTGTCAAAAATATCATTTTTTTCATTTCTTATATGCTTTCTTATAAATGAAGCAAAAACCACTTGTCCTATCAAAAAGTTAATGTTGCCAAATTTGTAGATCTATTCTTGGTGTACAATTTTAGTTCATTTTTATTTTCCCGTACCTCATATAGTTTGACCAAAAAAGAAATCTTTCTATTTTCCAGAATTTTTTGTGCGACTTAAATTTGAATTTATGATTTTTTGAGAAAACTCGAAAAGTTGTAAAGATAATCCTGGAGGGCTCTAAAAAAGAAAAAATTTTTTCCTCTAAACTTTTTTTCAAAATGCTCCGCCTCTTTTATTTTTGATCCAAAACAGCTGATTAACGAACATGGCTTGTATTTTTGGTCCCTCAAAATGGGTGCCAAATCACGATCGAATATGGTCATTCTTTCGGAAGTTATCAAGTTCACAGATTATTTTTTATTTTTTTTGTGCGATGAAAATTGGAATTTTCGATTTTTTGAGAAAATCCAAAAAGTTGTGAAGTCCATCTTATAGGGCTTCTAAAAAAAACACTTTTCCTTCTATTCTTTTTTTTTCATATCTTTTAATTTATGCGTTCAAGTTCCAGTACTAACTTGCCTTCCTTTAAATCTTTCAATTTGTAACTTCCAATTTAAAGCATTGAAAATGATAGCGTAGATTTATATTTTTCCCTGATCGGTAATCTCTAAACTGTTAAATTTATAAAAGATAAGACTTATAAATTTTGTAGTTTGGATCCTTACATTGAATTATCGATCGTTCAAACATTTTCGACGCATAAGTTTGATATTAGAAGTTTTTTATTTCAACGGCTGAAAATTAAAAAATTACCGAGAATTTTTTTCCTAAATTAAAATGGCAAATATGGAATTTGAAAAAGTTGTTTAGAAATTACAATTCCTTACTAGAATGGAAAACACTGTTACAAAAGTAACAATTTTCAAATGCTATCTTTATAGTATTTTATTGCGAAAATATATTTTCGCCATGGTTGATTAATATTTTCTATTTTTAAACTTAAGACATTTTTTCTGTTCAATTTCAAGGCTTTCTAGTAAAGTTGTAGTTCAAAATATATAAAATACATTTTGACTCTAGAAATGTTAATATCATGAGATTTCAAGGAGTTTCTGCTTTGAGCTTTTCAATCGTCTAAACTTTTGTTAATTAAAATTGTTGTTTCTGGAAGGCTTGAGATTCAATTTTTTTTCATTCTTCAAGACTATAGCGGCTTAAAATATTTGAGCTTCAAATTTTTAATTACAAAGATTTGTCTACAATTTAGAGTTTGAGACAGTGAATTTCGTACAAAATTATAATTTTCACTTTGGAACAAGATATTTCCGTTAAAAAGTTATAATTTAATTATGATTTACAAGAAATGAATTCAACAAAAAATGCCTACATATATTCAAGATTTTAATTATTTTGTAACATTCTCTATTTCAAATCGGATTTGGAATCCCTATGTTGAAAAGTTATATTTTTTGGTTCAAAATTAACTTTTTGTCAAAAATTAAACTATTCTAGTAAAATGATCATCATTTCAGTTAGAAGTTGGTCTTTTTGGTTTAAAGTTCGACTACTTCAGTTAAAAATTTACAATTTCATTTCATGCTTCATCATTTTTTGTAAAAATGTAGTAATTTGTTCGACAGTTTGTTGAAATTTGTTCTTTTTTGCAATAGGTAATTTTCTAACGGAAAATTTAACTTATTCCTATTGAAAATTCCATAGTTTTAGTTAAAAATCAATTTGTCTAGTTAAAGATCCATTTTTTTCATTTTGAAGTTGAAGGTGCGCTACTATTTTAATTCAAAATCCATCTCTGGTTCAAAATGTAACTACTTTGTTGAAAATGAATTCATTTTTTCGTCGGAAATTCAAGTATTTAGGTAAAAATCGATTTTTTAATTTGAAAATTAAATTATTTCCTTTAGAATTAATGTAATTTTTATTTTACCTAAAAATTCATCAGTTTGGTTGAAAATCATTTCTTCAACTGAAAATTCAACAATTTCGAAGGAAATTTTTCTTTTTGAATCGAAAATTGATTTACTTATTTGAAAATTCACGTATTCTGTTGAAAAATCGATTTTTAGGTAGAAATTAATTGATTTCTCTTCGAAAGTTAATTTTCTTGTTCAACAATTTTTCTTCAAGGACAATAATTTCTCTCCTCGAAAATTCATCTATTTGGAAATTCTTATAGTTGGTTTAAAATGAATTTGTAGAGGCAAAAATGTTACTATTCAATTTCTGGTTGGAAAGTAATATTTTTATTGTTCAAAACTCAACCATTTTATCAAAAATTGTAGTTTTTGGTTGAAAAAGAAGTTTTCGCAAAAATTCAACCATTCTAATTGAAGGTTCATCATTTCAGATGAAAATCCGTAATTCTGGTTCAAAATTCAAGAACTGCAGTTGAATATTTAATATTCTATTCGAAAATTCATCATTTCGTTCAAAAACGTAATGATTTGTTTTAAAGTTTTTTGTTTTGTTATAAGTCATTTTTTTTACTGAAAATTGATCTTATCCGAATTGGAAATTCCATTGTTGTAATTGAAAATTCATTTGTTTAGTTAAACATTTTTTTTTCTATTTCAAAATTTGAGGATTCAAATGTTCGTTGACAATTTATCTTTTTCAGTAAAAGTTGATTTATCTGTTTAAAACACGACTCTTTCAGATGAAGATTCTTGATTTTAGTATAAAACTCTTTTGCTTGGTTTGAAATTGTTTTTTGAACTAAAAATGTTGCTGTTCCATTTTTCGTTGCAAATGATTATTTTTTTACTTCGAAATTCGACTATTTCGTAGAAACATTATATTTTTTCTTAGAAAATGATTCTTTCTATTTGGAAATTATTCTTGTTCAAAAATTCACCTTCATGGTTCAAAATTGAAGTGCTCCAGTTAAATATTTATCTTTTCATTTGAATATTCATATTCTTCATTGAAAAATGTACTAATAGTTGTAATTTCGTTTTTTCTTGTTATCATGAATTGATTTTTCTTAATTGTGAGTTTAAATATTCCAATTTTTGTCAAAAAAAATGAAATTTTTTTGAAAATTTAAGTATTTTTTTCAAAATTGATTTGTTTTGCAATATTTGATCTGTTGTGTTAAAGAATGTTTAGAATGAACGTCGTGAATAAAAACAAATGATTGCGTTTCGCGAGAGGTATAAATATGTCACTCCTAGGCGACCGGGAAAATTGAAAAAATTGACCGTGAAGAACTGGGAAATGACCGGGAATTTGAAATCGTCCGCCGAATCGCCACCCTGATCCTGGTAACAATAAAAGTTGTGAGTGAAATCTGCCCAGGAAACTTTGCTCATTGAATAAGAATTCCATTTGAAATTTATAATGACAAAATTCGTAAAAATTCAAAAATTAAAACTTTGGGAACACAACTTTGCGGACATACATATGAATATAAATTTTTATTGAATCTAAATCCATTTGACCTATTTGTGATTTCAAAATCAATACCCATTGTAATTTATTCTGAAAAACCACGTTTTCTGAACCCAGCAGGACTTTTGAAATCAGCTGGCAGGATGGCGAAGGTCAAGCGCCCTTCGGGAAAAGCTGAGGAAAAAGCTTCGATCCACAACATGAAATAGTTGCCGATGCGTGCGTCGTCCCCTTGTGAAAAATAAGACTACGGGTGTGAAATGTCGTACCCTCGAGGACGAGAGTGAGGACGAGAGACATTTTGAAAATCTTTGGTTTGGAGTCTGCGCGAAAGGCAGGGCAACGACTTAACTGATTGCACGAAGCGCAATAAGGGGCAACTCTTAAACGATCGACTCTCCAGGATTCCTCGAGCGGATGCTGGGATGTAATTCGAAACCAGCGATCCGGGCTGTTTGTTCGCGATCCAGTTGAAAAAAGTATTGAAAAAACCGATAATCAATACCCGGGGAAGAGCAGCGATAATTGTATATTATTTAAAGAGCTCACGAGGTGCAGAGAAGATTGATTTCGAGGCTGAAAAATGCCCGGTGAGAGTCAGGAATATCCGCTACGTCCTGGCGAGAAGTTAGAAGGGCGACGTCTAGACCTTGATCCTGGTCAAGGTACAACCACTTTTATACCCTTGCCACGTTCGGGACTGTTTTCCGGGTCTCAGGGTCATACTGCTGATTCTAAAATTGCAAAAATAGTGAGGAATCGACTTCGGCAAATCATGAAAGATCGGGAAGATGATGTTGAAGATGTTTCGGAAAAAGAGCGAAAATTTGGAATGGAAATTGAGAACAGAGAGTTTGAGGATAGAAGAGCTAGCAACAGGAGCAAAATTCCTAGCACTATTCCAAGATATTGTGCGAATCCAACAAGAAGCACGGATAAGGTGATCTTTCTTCAGATTTCTTAATCGTTGTTGAATTTGATTTTTTGGTTCTAAGTGCTTGAGGTTTCGAATCTTCAAATCAAGGGTTCCATTTTCTTGAGATATTGAAATCGATGACTATCATAGAGCAAACCCTTTTTCAAATCAGGAATTGCTTCTTCAGTTTTTGTTTAGAAATACTTTTAGAGTCAGGTATCGAGGAGAATGGTTTCGATTTTATGAGAATTATAAAACCTGTCGAAGTTCAGAAATGTAGAGGAGAATAAGTGTCCTACTTTCTAGAAGAATAAGAGTTCTCTCGATCAATAAGAGATCACTGCCTGACCGGGAAATCGGCAAAACCGGGAAGTTTTTCGGGAAATGGAAGGTTATTTAATTCAGTGACCGGGATTCTTCTTTCGAATTTAATAATTCGCAAATTAAAAGTGGTTTCATATATTTAATTAATCCAATTCTGAGTTGTGGTAGAGGATTTCGGCAAAGATTTATAATTTTCAGTTTGGGAGAGGGAATTAATGATAAAACTATACAAATAACTCACGTGAAGAATTACAATTATCCTAAGAGCAAGGAATTTTCAAAAAAAAAAAAATATTTAAATTCTAAGTTCTAACATGGAAAAGTAAATGAATATAATTTTTAGTTTAGGTCAAAGAATTATCGTGAAGAATAATATTCTTTTTATTATTATTATTATTATTATTATTTTCACTCAAGTACAGGGGCTTTCTTTAGAGAATTATCATTTTCACTTTTGTTCAAAGAGTTCCATAAAAAATTATTATTTTGACTTTGGGACAAGAAATTTTCTAAAACAGTTATAATTTAACTTGGAACAAGGAAGGGAATTATTTTAATTATGGCTTGATATAGGAAATAAGGACATAGAATTTGGAATAAACATAATGTAACATTAAATCAGGATGGCGACCTGACCGGGAAATGACCGGGAATTTTATTGATTAGGAAATAACTGGGAGTTTAATTAAGAACCGGAAATTTACTTGGAGAACGTTTTGCAAATTTGTTGGTCTGAAAAATTTTTTTAGCTGACTCGAATTTGATAATTGAATTGATGATAGGGAATTTCAGAAAATAATTATAGCTTCCGTTTTAGGACAGGGAATTTCTGCGAAGAAGAAAAATTTCACTAAATTAACATTAAATTCACGTTAAATGAAACTAATTATAATTTGGATTCAGAAGAGAGGAATTTTAAGATCGTTCCTCCAATTCAAAATTCGTCACAATTTTAAAGTCCCCTCTACTTAATTTTAAATAAAGAAAGTACTTCAAGCAGTTTTTAGAGTAAAAGTAGTATTCCGGAGAAGAAATTTTTCTGAATTATGATAAAAAGCTTGTTTACATTGTTCATTGCAAATTCATCCTTTTTGGGTAAAAAAATCAACCATTTGTTTGAAATTCACACTCGTTTCTTGAATATTAAGTCTTCTTGTTAAAGTTGTAATATTTCGGTTCAAATTCCACCTCTGATTAAAATTGTAACTACGTTGTTAAAAATCAACATTGATTTTTGATTTTGAAAATGGAACTATTTTTTTGGGAATTTATGTACTTCGTGGAAAATTTGCCTTTTTTGTAGAAAATTAATCTTAATGGCTGAAAATTCACCTTTTTGATTCAAAAATCATCTATTCTTCTGAAGATTCATCATTATACCTGAAAGGTCATTAGTTTTGGTCAAGAATCAATTACTTCAACTGAAAATTTAACTATTTCATTTTTATGGAAAATTGATCTTTTCTAGTTAAAAATTCGACATTTCGGTTGAAATTTGTCTTTTTAATTGAACATTCAATTATTTCATTGAAACTCCACATATTTGGTCGAAAAATCGATTTTTTGGTAGAAAACTAACTTTTTCTTCGGAAGTTAATATTCTTCTTCAAAAATTCTCCTTTAAGATTAACAATTGGAGTTATAAATTTAAACATTTTTCATTTCATTTGAACGTTCATCTAGTTGAAAACTCTAATATTTGGTTCAAAATTAATTTTTCAAGCCGAAAATGTCACTATTCCGATTTTTGTTTGAAAATCTTCATTTCTATGGTTCGAATTTCAACCAATCTGTTGGAAAATTGTATTTATTTATTTATTTATTTATTCAAAAATTGAGTAATCTAATTTTCGTTTAATAATCCTTTTCAGTAAAAGTTAATTTATCTGTTTGAAAACTCCACTCCTCCAGTTAAAGTTTTTTTTTTTTTTATAAAACACTTATGCTTGTTTTAAAATTGGTTTCCTAAACTAAAAATGTTACTGCTCCATTTTCGGTTGAAAATAATCATTTTTTGACTTTGAAATGCGAATACTATGTTAAAACATAATATTTTTTCTTACAAAATGATTCATCCTATTTCGAAATTCATCCTTTTGTTTGTATATTCACCCTCATGGTTGGGAATTGGAGTGCTCCAGTTACATATTCACCTTTTTAGTTGAAAATTCCTCTTCTTGTTTTTAAATTTAACTGTTCTGGTTGAAGATTCATAATATTATTTGAAAATTCATCACATTGGTTGAAAAATAAACTGTTTTGTTAGAAATCCATTTTTCTTTGTTATCGCAGATTAGTTTTTCAAATTGTAAGTTTAACTGTTCCAATTTTTGTAAAAAATGGTATTTTATTTGGTGAAAATTAGAGTATTCTTTTCAGAATGGATTTATTTTGCAATGTTTGGTCTTTTGTGTTTGAGGATGTTTGGATTTAAATAACAATAATTGTTAGCGTTTTGCGGCAGATATAAATATGTTACTTCTATTAGTTGGCCGGGAAAATTCGAAAACTTGACCGTGAAAAACCGGAAAATGACAGGGAATTTGAAATTGTCCGCCGAATCGCCACCCTGTAAATGAAAATTTTCACATAAACAGGATTCAATTCTAATTGTTATTTATGAAGAAGAGATTTAGAAAAAGAATCCTGTCCCTTGTCAGATTTCCTTATGTTTTAAAAATTCATTATTCCAAATTGGAATTAAAAAATTCTTCTTCTTTAAAAATAAAAATCAAGTCTAGAAATAAAAACTAATCACTTGAGATGTTAAAGTGTTACTAATTGTAAGAGAAATCAATTGAACATTTTGCTTCATCATGATGGTCTCGAAGTCGTTTAAGAGTCACTTGTATCTGTAGATGGAGTGGATCAGTTTTATCATTTTACACGTTCTCAGCTCTGTATGAGAAATTTACGAGTCCCGGGTGAACGACTTAATCGAATTTATAAGAATCTTATCCTGAAATTTTAGAAATTCCTCAAAAGACCTAAAATCGACCATTCTGACTCTTCTTTTTTTTTTAACAAAGCTTTTAGATTTTAAGATAATTCAAAAGTATTCAAGAGATTTCATAAACATTTAAAAAATCTCATCTATTCCAAAGAATTTCAGATTTCAAGCAAATTCACAAATATTTGAAGATGTCAAAATATTTCAAAAATTTTAGCAAGATTCAAATACGTCATAATGATTTCAGAAGAATTAACAAAGATTCCAATAATTGTAAATAAAATCAGTTAATAATACTTGAGTTGATACTTCCATTCATTGATAACCTTTAACGTTGCTATTTCTCGAAATTATTATTTATTGAACAAAATAAAACTATCCTTTTTTATCAGCAAAATAATTTTGTCACACTGGTACATTGCGATCTTTGATTTTAATATTTCCGAAACAATAATTTTTTGAACAAACGTTTTTCATTCTGATTCTGCATTTTTATGCCTTGGGAGAAAATTTATATTTTGGCAAAAATTTGGAAATTATTTTTCATTCGCTTTCTAGAAGCAAATTTTGTAAGCCCATGGAATTTTAATCTCAAATTTCTCAGTCGATTTTTTCGAAATCAGCTGACTTTTTAAAAACTTATTCAGTATAAAGAATCCAGAAATAAATTTGTTCTTTAAAAAAAAAAGAGAGAAAAATCGACCTTTTCTGCAATAATCTCGTTTTTTCGGAGGAAAATTCATGAAATTCTAAACCTGAAAAGAAAAAATTCTAATAAAAAAGTAAAATTTTCCATCCGAAAGATGAAAAAAAAAGATTTAAAAAAAAATTTCTTTTCGTAAAATAGTTTAAATTTCAACCAACTAGCGGGATTTTTATCAAAATAGTTGATAAAATAACCAAAACAGATGAATTTTTAACCAAGCAGTTGTATTTTTTTGAGATACCAAAATACAAATTTCTAGCAAAAGAAATGATTTTAACTTAATAGTATAACTTTCTACCTAAACAATTCAATTTTCAACCCGAAAAAGACGAATTTTCAACAAAAAAGTTAAATTTTCAACCAAACAGATATATAATCAATCAAAAAGTAATAATTTCAATCAAAGTAGTAAAATTCCTCTATTTTCCCTAATATTTAACTGATGAACCACTGTGATCCCTGAAATTCCACATTGAAAAATTTTTAATTTCTTTTACTCTGCAAATTGTACTTATTGAAATATGGAATTGAAAGAAGTTATTTGCTCCATTCAATATCCAGAAAGGCGTAACATTTAGATTTTGAGCTAAATTGTTTTATGGCCGGGTTTCACAGGTTAGTCAACTGCGAATTTTAAACAAATTTCTATCGTCATTTTTTTAGCTGACATTTTACGTTAGAAAATAAATGTTAATGTCCTGAATAAATAGAAACGGATAAATAGGAGGTTTTTCAAATACTCATTTTTTTCTTAAAATTATTTCTTCCTAGCTCACTTAGAAGAGAACTTTGAAACAATTCAGGGCTCTAAACTAAAAAAATACAATAGAAAAAAATTTCCAAGAATAGAGAAACATAATATATCTACATGCATTAAAAATTTTAAAATATCATTTTTATATTCTTGAAGGGAATTGAAGATGTGAAAAGTAACAAAATATTGTATAAAATTATATAAAAAGTTGAAAAAATTTGAATAATTTTGGATGATAAGTTTTCAATAATAAATTAGGTCCCCGTTTGATCCTTTTTTTTCGAAAAAGGAAAAAAAAGTTGTGAATTAGGTTTCAAGATTTTCAATTTATCGAAATTGAAATTTGAATAGTTCAACTTTCAATTTTTTTCTTGTTCTTTGTTCTTCAACAATATAGGAAGCCTGATGATTTATTCCCCTAAAAAAATTTTTTGTTAAGCTTTCTTGAATATTTTTTATGCTGAAAGCTACAAGCGACCAAAGCTATATTTTTCCATTCTAAAAACGTTAATTTGAAAAGAGGAGTGAAAGAAATGAGAAGAGAAATTTTGCTCGGAATGCGAAAAAGTGTTCCATGTAATGTGCAATCTTTACCTCAGATCAGTATTCAAATTATTCAATATAATAGGTGCATATCGTGTTCTAATATCGTGAAGATTATTCATAATGCGCACGATCGTAATTTGTATTTAGCCTCATAAGAAAAAAGAAATAACTCAGAGGAGAAAGTTAATAAAATCGTAAGCTTGTTAGATTGATTTACCGTCCTTCCTATTGAACTTTTATTTTCATTATGACCAAGTTTAATCTGAAGTCAGTTCATAGAAATCATCACTGATTGAGAGTGATTTATGTTATAAACTTTCAAATCCGGAGGATTCTTAATAATTATCAACGATTGAAAGAATATTGTTAAGGTAATTTGAAAAAGATTAGGGATCAATCCGATTAATTTTCTCCCGGGAATAAAGAAATTTCAACAAAACACATTAATTTTCCACCAATCTTCGATTAAAAAAAAATTAATTTTGAACAAACTAGTTCAAATTTTAACCATGTAGTTGGTATTTAAATCTAAATAGTTGAACCGTATATTGAAAACACATGGATTTTTAACCAAACAAGTTTATTTTGAGCCCTAAACGATATTGTCTGACAAAACACTTGAATTTTCAACGAAGAAGTTCACTTATCAACCAAATAGTTTAATTTCCTGAAAATAGTTCAAATTTCAACCAAGTGGTTCAATTTTCATCAAAATTGTTGAATCTCCATCCAAAACAGATTGATTTTTAACCAAGTAGTTGTATTTTGACCAAAAAAAAAGATAAAATTTCTACCAAACGACATACATTTTCAAACTAAAAAGACAAATTTTCAACAGTAGAGTTGAATTTTCAACCATAGTTCAATTTTCTACCGAAAAAGTTTTATTTTCACCCCAAAGAGACAAACTTTCAACGAAGAAATTGGATTTTCAACCGAAGAGCAAAATTTTCTATGAAATAAATTATTTCTGAACAAAAAAGTTCGATTTTCGAACAAGTGGTCAAGTTTTTGGAAAAACAGTCGAATCCGCAAATAAAACAAATGAAATTTTAACCAAGAATAGTATTTTCAGATACAATTAAAGTCACAATTTCCAAAACAAGAAGACTTTGAAGTTCAACATAACAAGAATTAACAAAAAACGAGCCATAAAGATAAATCTTGGGAGAAAAAAAAATTTATACAAAATAGTCAAAATTTCAACCATGTTGTTAAATTTTCAACAAAATAGTTAAACTCTCAACCGAAGCAGATAGATTTTGAACCAGACAGTTTTATTTTGAAAAAGACTATTTTTCTACAAGACACTTGCATTTCCAACACAAAAATTTGAATCTTGGATAAATAAGTTATTTTTCAACCGAAAAGTATGATCTTCTGCTTAAATAGTCAAATTTTCAACCCGAAGAGACGAACTTCTTATGAAAAAATCAAATTTTCTTGCCAAGAGATGAAAGATAAATCTTTATTTTAAAAAAACATATATTTTTGAGCAAAAAAGTTTGAATGTCAATCAAGTAGTGGATTCTTATAAAAATAGCTGAACCAATAACCAAAAAAGATGAATTTTTAATCAAGCAGTTGTATTTTTTAATCATGAAGGTAACAACAAAATACAAGTTTTCAGAAAAAAAGTTAAGTTTTCAACCAAACAGATATATATTCTCTCAAAAAGGAAAAATGTTGTACAAAGTAGTTCGAATTTCAACCAAGTAGTTTCATCAGAAGAACTTTCAATCAAAACAGATGCATTTTAAACCCAGCAGTTGTATTTTCAACCCCCGAGACGAGTTTTTGAAAAAAAATTTGAATTATTTACAAAAAATATGAATCCTCCACTAAAAAGTACTCTGCCAACCAAATAGTATAATTTTCTACTAAAACAGTTGAAGTTTCAACCCGAAAAAAAAAACATTCTCAACCAAAAAGTTTTATTTTCATCAAAATAGTTGAACCCCCAACCGAAACATGGAGTTTGAACCAAACAGTTGTATTTTTAGGCCACGAAGACGATTTTGCACAGTAACCTGGAATTTCAATGCAAGAAAATATCAATCTCAAAAAAAAAAAAAATGATTTTCTACCAAATAGTATTACTTTCTTCTAAAATAGTTGAATATCCAACCCAAATAGAAAATTAAAAAAAAAATCAAATTCCTAACCAAAGAGATAAATCTAGTCAAAAAAATTATTTATGAAGAAAAAAGTTTTACTTTCAACCATGTTGTTGAATTTTCGTCAAATGAAACCCCGTCCAGAATAGATGCAAAAATTTAATTTGAAATAAAATTTCAACCAAGTATTTGAATTTTCGAAAAAATAGTCAAGTGCCAAAGCAAAACAGATTAATGTCTAACAAAAAATTTGTATTTCAACCAAAAAAAGATCAAATTTCTACCAAACACATTTTCTACCAAAAATGTGAATTTTCAACAACAAAAGTTAATTCTTAACCAAATAATGAGAATTTTTTGTAAAAAAATATGTATTCTTGACTTAATATATAACAGTAGGTATATTCTTTAAACAAAAATAGTTGAATCTTCTTATTGGGCTTCATTAACTCCTTTCGCAATTGGGTTGGAAAACTAAGTATTCAAAAATTTGTTATCTTCATAATATTGTCACTTTTGTGAATAATTATCTATTGAAACTTTTTTTTGCACTGTAATTTCTTCTCAGCCCAGATTCGGAGTTTTGTTGAACATCGAACTTTTAACTGATGAAAATACATTAGAAGCAAATTTTGAAGTCCAAGGTTACAAAAACAGAAAAAGTAGGTTTTTCCAATAGTCATTTTATTGAAATTGTATCTTTTTAGCTTACATGCTGGAACAAATGCATTTATTTGTAATATTATGTAAAATCTCCTTTCAAACTCCATTGGAAAAATTCCCCTTTTTCACATAAAATTGAATTCATTATTCAAAAATGACATTATAAGACAACTTTAAAATATAAATTAAACGAAGTTAATTATTTTGCCCAAAAAGCAATTGAGTGAAGTTTTATTTATAGAGTGGATACTATAAATTCTAGTATATATGTTTTTCTCTTGACCAACAAACACCATAATATCATAAAATCGCGAAGCGGAAGCGTGAAGCGTATAATACGAATCACGCATGCTTCTACCACTTCCGTGTGGTTTGCATGATAATTTTTTCTATTTTTCTTCACTTGTACCTGTTACTTGTGGCTTTGAGGTTTCTTAAAAAAAAACTTGTACCTTATGGTCAACAAATAAATTCTAAAGAAGTTTCATGATTTATTTTCAATGGGAAATAATTTCAGTTAATTTCATTTTTTGAACAGAGGATGTTCTTATTGGAAATATTTTTATTTAAAAGTTAATAAATGATAGCTTTTTCAAATTTTAGAGCTTTTTAATTCAAGTCTTGTAAAATCGTGTTCCTTGAATTTTGGTAAAAAAAAAAAAAAATTCAAAGCTAAGGGACATAAACGCTACCAATGTTTTCAAGGAACTTTCCCTTTTCTTTCGTTTTTAGCTTAAATGCGAAATAAAATAAAAGAACCTAATAAGAAAATCTAACTATTATAGTAAAAGTTTATCTTTTCTGGTTAAAAAGTTTTATTTTGTATATTTTTAGTAGAAAATTTTACTATTTGTTTGAAGAATCATCTTTATTGAAGATTAACTTTATTGTTGAAACTTCATATGTTTGGCTTGAAAATACTTTGTAAAAAAATTCCCGTTTCCCGATGAAAAAAAAAATTTCATTTTAGTTTAAAAACTGATATTCTTGTAATCAAAACTGCAACTATTTGGTTGAAAATTTGACCTGTGATATAAAATCCAACTACTTGTTTGAAAATTAACTTCCTTGTTGAAAATTGTTTTTTTCTTCTAAAAAGTTTATTTTTTTCTTTGAAAATTATTCTGTTCTAGTTTAGGAATTTAACTTTCTTGGTTGAAGATTCATCAGTTTAGTTGAAAGTCTATATTTTTGTCAAAAATTCCCCCAAAATAGTAAAAAATTCAATTATTGGTTGGGAATCTTATTAATCTTTCGAACATTGAACTGTTTTGCAAAAACTTAATTTTTTAGTTCCAAAATCCATTTTTTTTTGTAGATATTTTATTATTTTTTGTATGAAATTTGACTATAGTTGGTTGAAAGTTGAAATACTATGCGAAAAAAATTATTTTTCAAAGATCCCCATTTTTTGTTTATAATCTAACTTTTTTCTTGAAGAATTGATATTTTTTGGTTAAATTCAACTGGTTGAAAATTTATCGATTCGGAACAAGATTAGTTCTTTCGCTGAACATGAATTTTTTTGAAGATGATTTTTTTTTTTTTCAAAATTTTACTATTTGGTTAAAAGTTGGAAAATTGTTCTATTCCGCTGAATTTTTATCTTAATTTTTATTTGTCATCTAGATCAACAAATTATCCTGAAAATAATTTTTATTGAATTATCTTTACATGTGAAAATTGGACTACTCAAACTCAGGTAGAAAATTTATCTTTTTGGAGAGGAATGAAATTTTTTCTCTTGAAAAAATTTATCTTTTTGTTTGAGTAATTAACTATTCTGTTGAGAAATCGTATTTTTTTGATTGAATTGGAGTTTTTTTGTAGACAATCTAACTATTTGGTTGAAAAATCATCTTTATTGAAAATAACCTTTCTTGTTGAAACTTTATAATTTTGGCTTGAAAATGCTTTGTAGAAAATTCGTCTTTTTGGCTTGAAAATCCAACAATTTTATCTTTTAGGTAGAGAAGTTGTCTTTTTATTTGAAAATCCGTACATTTTGTTCAACTTTCAAATATAGTTTATGGTAAAAAGTCATTCTTGGTGTAAAAGACAATTGTTCCTTTTTGGGTTAAAAACTTCTGTTTTTTAGTTATAAATTGAACTTCTTGGTTGAAGATTGGACCCTTTCTATAAAATTAATCTACTTCGTTAGAAATTCATCTTATAAGAGAAATCTTTTGAAAATTTGTTGCTCTTTCAGATTTTTTTTAGCTGACCTAATAAATGTTTCGATGATAGCCCAAAAAAAAAGAAAGAATCATGCTCTCAATTTTTTCAAAAAAATGTTTATATCGCGTTTTATTTCACTCAGAAGAGTGAATTTTTTACACGGAACCGGGACTTTTTAAAAATAATTATAATTCGGATTTAGGAGAGGAATTTAATAAACTTTCTCTTCCAATTTAAAATTTGTCACACTTTGAAAGTCCCCTCTTCTTAATCTTAAATTAAGATGGTACTTCGAAGAAGAAAAGAATAAATATTTCTGAATTATACTAGAGATAGATTTTTCATTTCTAATTCATCCTTTTTTAGTTCAAGAATTAACCACTTGGTTAAAAGTTGAACATTTTTGTTGGAAACCCAATTTTTTTGTTGAAGGTGCATTATTTGAAATTGAAATTCACCTCTGGTTGGAAATGTAACTACTTTGTTAAAAATATAATCATCCTTTTTGGTGAAAATTTAAGGATTTAGTTGAACATTCATCTTTGAATTTGAAATTAAACGATTTTTTTAGAATTTCTGTACTTCGTGGAAAATTTGCCTTTTTTGTAGAAAATTAATCTTGTTGGGTAAAAATTAGTCTTTTTCGCATAAAATACTTCCATTCCAGTTGAAGATTCATCATTTTACCGATAAATAAAATTTATCTGTTTGGTTAAAAATTATTTTCTTCAACTGAAAATTTGACCGTTTTATTTTCAGTGGAAAATTAATCTTTTCTAGTTCAAAATTTAACAATTTGGAAGAAATTGGTCGTTTTGAATAGAAAATTCAATTGTTTTGCATGAGATTCACATATTCTGTTGGAAAGTCGATTTTTTGGTAGAAAATTATCTTTCTCTTCGAAAGTTAATTTTCTTGTTTACTAATTCAAATATTCTTGTTGAAGGTCCATTATTCCAGTTTAAAGTTCGCCTTTCTGGTTTGAAATTCAACCTCTTCAGTTAAACATTCTTAATTTTCTTTGAAAATTTCACAGTTTTGGTTAAAAATTCATATTTGTTTGGTTAAAAATCAATTTTTCTGAATTAAAAATTTGATCATGTATTTAAATTTTGATTGACAATTTACCTTTTTATGTAAAACTTGATTGATCTGTTTTAGAATGTAACTCTTTTAGTTACAGATTTTTGGTTCTAGTCGAGAACTCTTATTTTTGGTTTGAAATTGGGTTTTTATACTAAAAACGATACTGTTCCATTTTCGGTTGAAAATAATTATATCTCAGTTCGTAACTCAAAAATTTTGTTGGAACATTGTATTTTCTGACAGGAAATGGATCTTCGCATTTGATACTCAATCTTCTTGTTTGAATATATTCACCTTCATGGTTGAAAATTGAAATGCTTCAGTTAAATATTTATCATTTTGGTTGAAAATTCATCTTCTTGGTTTGAAATTTTACTGATTCAGTTTAAGATTCATAATATATTTGTGAATTGAAATGTTCCAATTTTTGTTTAAATTTTTTTGTTCTAATACTTGCGTTTTGCGAAAAATATGAATATTTTGTAACTTGGTCTTTTTAGGTAAAAAATTTTCCAAACTTGGACGAATTAGTCCAATAATTAGTTGAAATTTTTGAAAAAATATTCCTGAGATCATTAAAATCGTATTAGGAACTTTTAAACAATTGGCAAACTTTCACTCGTGATGAATTATCTTTTAAAGAGCCTCATGAATCATATAAAGGTAATTAAGAGTTATGCTCATTGTTCCAGAATTGAGTTGGTGCCAGAGCATTTCGACTTCTATACATATATCTTTTTCTTTCCTTATGCTTCCCGGAAATTAATCAGCCAATGAGTGAAGTTCGCTTTTGCATTTTCTTATTCATAATTTTTGCAGAGTATGAATCATTCAGGGTTCGTTTCTTTAAATTGCAACACTCCTTTGAAGGTGGAGTGATAATGACGTCATTTAAGATGCCATACTGCATGATTTCCTTATTAGGGATGATTGAAATTGAATCGATTTTATTTCTTTTATGGAACATTTTAGATAAATCCGCTTAGAAAATGAGAAATGAAAAAAGTTTAAGTTAATTTAACGCAATATGCAGTTTAGAAGCGATCTAGAGTTTACCACAGACTTTCTCTCCGATTTCTATACGCTCTTCATCCGAAGAAAGCTTATCTCTTAGAGAAGAAAAAAAATTTTATATGAAAATTCATGTAGAATAAGATATCCATTAATCTTGCACAGTTAAATTTTTTTTTTATGATCGTATCCATCTGTTTGGTAAGAATGCGTGGCTTTTTAAATTTTGTCTCGGCAGTTTCATCAAATCATGAGTCAGTATTGTAATCGGTTTTTTTTATCATTCAAGTCCTTCGCTGTAGAATGTGATTAACCGACTTATAAAATTGTTTTTTTTTTTTCTTCAAACCCATAAGGGTTATTCCCAACAAAATATTTGAATTATGAACCAGAAAATATCTATTCCCTATCTTAAAAGCTAAAATTTTTATTTATATGGAGAAATTTTCAACGAATTAGTTGAATTTTTGTCGAATAGCTGAATTTTCATGTCCTGACAGTTCCGAACGTTCAAATGAACGAAACATTTTTTCGCAATCCCATTTTTCAACAAATAATGTTCCAAATAAAATTTTAAATAATGCATTTGAAGTTTCTTTTGTGATCTACTAGTTGCAATGGAAGAATTTCGTTCATTTGAACGTTCAGAACTTTGAGCACATGAATTTTCAACCATCAAAGATGCATTTTTTAAGAAATATTTCAATTTTTGAGCCTAAATGATGAATTTTTCAGATGCCAGTTGGAAACTAATTTTCTGCCGTGAAAGATGAATTTTTATTCCACAAGGACAAATTCTCAAAGCGGGAATTTACTTGACTAAACCTAGAATATTCAAAATTCTACCAAAAAGAATACGAGAGATGACCGCTTTCATTTTATAAATCAAAAAGGTATCTTATCATTCGATTCAAAGAATTTAACGTTCCTTTAATCTGATTCTCAAAATATTCAAATACATCGATACTTAATAAGAGGAAAAAATTTGATTTTTTTCCATTATAAGAAAAACGTTTTGCAAATTTGTTGCTCTGTGATATTTTTTTCAGCTGAATCAAATTTGATAATCAGGGTAGAGACTTTACCGCGAAACCGGGAATTCTATTGACCGGGTAAAAACCGGGAAATGACCGGGGATTCGATTAGGAACCGGGAATTTACTTGACTCAACGTAAACTATTAAAAATTCTACCAAAAGGAATACGAGGAATGAGCGCGCTTTCTTTTTATAAATGAAAAAGAGATCTTATCATTTGATTTAAACAATGGAACCTTCCTTTAATCTAATTCTGAAAATATTTGAATGTATATATTTACGTCATGAGAGGAAGAATGTTTATTTTTTTCCATTAAAAGACAAACGTTTTGCAAATTTATTGCTCTGTGAGATTTTTTTAGCTGACTCAAATTTGATAATCAAATTGATGGTAGCCCATATATACAGAAAGAGTTATTATCTAAATTTTCTCGAAAAAATCTATTTATCACGTTTTATTTCAGAAAATAATTATAGTTTTTATTTTAGGGCAGGAAGTTTCAGTGAAAATCGTTTCTTCAATTCAAAATTCGTCACTATATTAAAGTTCCCTCTTCTTGATTCTAAATTAGGGAGGCTTGTTTACATTGTTCATTGCAAATTCATCCTTTTTGAGTTAAAGAATGTACTACATGTTTGAAATTCAAACTCGTTCGTTGAAAATAAAATTTTGATGTTAAAGTTGCATTATTTCGATTCCAAATTCACCTCTGGTTACAATTGTACTACTTTGAAAAATCGATTCATCTTTTTTTGGTAAAAAATTCAAATATTAGGTTGAACATTGATTTTTGAATTTGAAAATTAAACTATTTCTTTGAGAATTTATGTACTTCGTGGAAAATTTTGCTTTTTTGTAGAAAGTTAATCTTCATGGTCAAAAATTCAACTCTTGCTCAAAATGCATCTATTCATTTGAAGATTCATCATTATATCTGAAAATTCATCAGTTTGGTCGAAAATCAATTACTTCCAATGAAAATTCAAGTGTTTCATTTGTATTGGAAAATTGATCTTTTCTAGTTCAAAATTCGCCAATTTTGTGAAAATTTGTCTTTTTGAATTGAAAATTCAATTCCTTCGTTGAAACTTCACATATATTGTTGAAAAAACGATTTTTTTGTGGAAAATTATCTTTTTCTTCGAAAGTTGATATCCTTCTTCAAAAATTCTTCTTTACGGTTAAAAATTCGAGGTTGCACAGTCAAACATTTTCCGTTTTGGTCGAACATTCATCTAGTTCAAAATTCTTATGTTTGGTTTAAATTAATTTTTCAAGACAAAAACAGCACTATTCCATTTTTGTTCAAAAGTTTTTATTTTTATGGTTCGAATTTCAACCATTCTGTTGAAAAATTATATTATTTGGTTGAAAATTGTATTTCCCGGTTGAAAATTAATTTTATGACAAACAATTCCATTTGATTCTTCATCATTTTTTGTATTAATGCAATAATTTGTTCGACAGTTTTTTTTTTGTTGGAAGATAGCCTTTTTTTTGAAAGTTAGTTTTTTTTGTTATATGCAATTTTTTAAACTGAAAATTTAACTTATCCCGATTGAAAATTCCATAGTTTCTCCAAAAATCTATTTGTTTAGTTCAACATTAATTTTTTTTGAATTTAAAATTTGAGTAATCAAATTTTCGTTTAATTATATTTTTCAGTAAAAGTTGTTTATCTGTTTGAAAACTCGACTCCTTCCGTTGAAGATTCTTTTATTTAGTATAAGACACTTATGCTTGGTTTAAAATTGGTTCTTTAAACAAAAAATGTTAATGTTCTATTTTTGGTTGAAAATGATTATTTTTGAGTTTAAAATTCGACTGTTTTGTTAAAACATGATATTTTTCGCAGGAAATGATTCTTTCTATTTGGAAAAAAAAAATTTCCAGAAAAAAAAATTAGTTTATCACAAACTAGTTGATTTTCGAACCGAAGAGATTGATTCTCAACGAAACATGTATTATTTGATGTCTCAAGATTTTGGTTTAAATCAAAAGCAGTTGAATTTAATCAAAAAAGAAGAATTTATAACAAAAAAGTGATAACTGTAGTTGAGACAGGTTCATTTTTAACCAAAAATTTTAATTTTTTATTAAGGGATAAATTTCTAACTTAGGAGATTCATAGTTTCTTTTAAAAATCTATTTGTTTAGTTCAACATTAACTTCTTCTCAATTTAAAATTTGAGTAATCAAATTTTAGTTCAATTATATTTTTCAGTAAAAGTTGTTTATGTGTTTGAAAACTCGACTCCTTCGGTTGAAGATTCTTTTTTCAGTATAAGACACTCATGCTTGGTTTAAAATTGGTTCTTTAAACAAAAAATGGTAATGTTCTATTTTTGGTTAAAAATGATTATTTTTTGAGTTTGAAGTTCGACTATTTTGTTAAAACATGATATTTTTTCTTAGGAAATGATCCTTTCTATTTGGAAATTAATCTTCTTGTTTGAATATTCGCCTTCGTGGTTGGAAAATGAAGTGCTCCAGTTAAATATTCAACATTTTAGTTGAAAATTTATCTTCTTGTTTCGAAAATAAACTTTTCTGGTTGAAGATTTCTGTTATCGTGAATTGATTTTTAATTGTTAGTTTAACTGTTTCAATTTTTGTAAGAAAATGATTTTTTTGTTTGTTCTTTTGTTATCTTTCTAGTTGACGGGGAAAATTTAAAAGATTCACCTTAAAAAACCAGGGAATAACCGGGAATCTTTCGCCGAATCGCCACCCTAAGAATAATTCTCCATCCAAAAAGACAAATTTTCAACAAAAGAGTCAAGATTTCAAGCCAGAAGTAGAATTTTTTGGAGAACTGTTTAGGCTTTTAATACGTAAAATTAATTTAAATTTTTGGCGACTAGCTAGAAAACTTTCAAGAAAAAAATCCCATTTTTCAATCAGATAACTACATTTTCAACCTGCAAAGATGAATTTCTAACCCAAGAGATTAATTTCCCACCCAAAAAAACGAATTTTCAACGAAAGAGTCAAGATTTCAAGCCAGAAGTGGAAGTTTTTGAAAAACAGTATAGACTTTCAAATCGGAAAACAAATTTTCAATTAAGGAAGATGAATTTTCAACCAAATATATGAACTTCCAACTAAAAAAGATGAGTTTTCGTACGAAGAATTATTCGCTTAATTTTAAATATAAAATAAGTTTTTTTGATTAGAACAAAAAATAGGATTTTCAATCAGTATGATTTCTCTTGAAAAGACCAATAATTTTTCACAAAATACTTGAATCCTCGACCTAAAAGAGGAATTTTCAACAAGAAAGAATTATATTCTGCCTAAATTTTCTACTCATAAAGGATAAATCCGGAACCCAAAATGAGATTGTCAAATTTTTCGACACAAAAAAATAATTTTCTCTCAAATAAACAACCAATTTTTTAAACAAAATAGCTCGATCCTCCATTAAGAAGGTGGATCCTAAAAAAACTATAGTTTCTAACAAATTGGTCAAACTTTCAACTAATTATTTTAACTTTTGAACCAAGAAAGATTGATTCTCAACAATAAAGTTCATTTTCCAACTACAAAAGAAGAGATTTCAACAAAACACATCTATTTCCAACAAAATTGTTGAATCTGGAAACCAAGGGACGAATGAGCTGTAAAGTATTTGAATGTTCATCCCAAAAATATGATTCTTCAACAAAGAAAGTTATCTTTCTACCAGATGTTTCAATTTTTCTACATAAAATTGTATTTTTTACCATGTATTCGAATTTTTTACCAAAATAGTTGAATTTTCAAACAAAAATATGAATTTCCCACAAAGAAGACGATTTACAATAAAAAATTTGACCTTTTTACTGTAGAAATAAATAATTTCTAGAAGAAAAAAATAATAATTAGTTTATCACAAAGTAGTTCTACTATGAAATAATTAGTTGATTTTCGAACCAAAAGAGATTGATTCTCAACGAAACATGTATTATTGGATGTCTCAAGATTTTGATTTGAAATCAAAAGCAAAAAAGAAGAATTTATAACAAAATAGTGATTACTGTAGTTGGGACAGGTTCATTTTTAACCAAATATTTTGATTTTTTATTAAGGGATAAATTTCTAACTTAGAAGATTAAATTTCCAAGCCGATGAATGTTCAACAAGAATAGTTATTTTTTCAGTTTTTTTGTTTTATTCATTCTTAACAAGAAAAAAATTAATTTTTAACAAAATAGTTACATTTTTTTCTCATGGTCCGAGACATGGAGTTTCAACAAAAATAATGAATCTTCCGAAGAAAGAATGGGCTTTAAAGAGTTATTGAATTTTTAACCCGAAAAGACAAATTATCCACAAAAAAGTTCAATTTCCAACCAAAAAATATGATTTTTTGACAACAAGAATCTTCCCAAAAGTTTAATTATTTTATCAATTGTTCAATTTTTTAACTAAGTAGTAAAATTTCCTACCAAAATAGTTGAATTCTTAACTCATAACATGAATTCCCTACAAGACAGTAGATTTACAACTAAATAGTTTAACTTTGATCTGGAAAATAAAATTATCTCTAATGGAGAAAAAAATAATTTCTTACAAAGGAGTTTCACTTTGAACCAATTAGTTCATTCATGAAAAAAAAAAATTAACAGAAATTATATGTGCATTCAACAATTTTGTAGGGTTATGTAATTTTTTTAGTCACGTCATTGGATTATTTCCTTTTCCGAACAAAAGATTACAAATTATAATACTTAATGTGAAACTTTCATGAAAATAAATTTATTACTTGTCCTATATTATGTATCAAGTTGAATTTCAAGAGTTCTGTCACAGTTGCATTATTGGTTTTTATTTCGTAATTATTTTTGCCTAATATTTTTGACTCAGATACTGTTTCAGCTTTGCTTGTTTATACCACCAGTACTGTTAAATGTAGGACAACATTTAATAAATATAAACGAGAGCAGTTCAACGTCTTGCTTCTAGGCGATCGTGCCAAGTTTTCGTTCTCCTGCCAATGAGACAGATTCCCGAATTTATAAATAAAAAAAGTAATCCATGGTTTACATATTTTATTCCTGCGATTCCAATTTAATATGCATGTTGGATGTTACAAATTAAAATTGAAAAATGTTTCTTCTCGTAACTGTTTAATTCTGCAGGCTTTCAATTTTAATTTTGGGATTTTAAGTTGAGTTCGAAATAATCAAACGTCGATTCATTTAGAATTAAATTTGCAATTCCAAATGTTTTTTTTTTGTCATTGTTCAATTTTGAATTCTCCAAACTTCGAATTGTTTAGTTTCGCAGGATGGATTTCAACTCAGATTTTTCACTTTTGAGTTAATGTATACATTCTCATGATTTTAAATGTTTTTAGTTTTGACGAAATTCTTTAACAATAGAAAGTATTTAATTTTTCGAATCTTTATTTGTAATTGTTCAATTTAATAACCTTGCAATTCGAAATTCCTAAATCTCTCATTTCAGTCTCATATTTCAGTCTGATTTCAATCTCAGTTTCAGCAACATATTTAAATTTTAAATCCATCAGTTTTTAATGTCTACTGTAATTGCAAAATATTTTAATTCCAAATGTTTTAAGGTAAAAGTTTTATTCCTCAGTTTCTCAAATTTAATGTCCCATATAAAAATTACAAATTTATAAATGCACGTGTTAGAATTTTGTCTTTGAAACATTCAAATTTCAGTAGTTGATCAATTTGTTGAATTGTGAATGGTTACAATGAAACATTAAAAATGTCTAAAAATATGTTGGATTCTCCCATTTGAAGGGTTTTTATTTTAGGAGAAAAATCAATTTTAAAATATTCTTTTTTGAAGATCCTCATTTTCTAGGCTTCTTTTTTTTTATATGATGTTGAAGGCTAGTGTTTTCAAATTTTGCAATTTTGAACTTCTTTATTCAGTTCCAAGTAAAACATTCTTGCCTTCAAAACTTTTTAAAAATGGGATAATTTCAGTTTTAAATCTTCTCTCTTGTAGCTATCTCAAAAATTGGTTAAAATCAAGCAGTTTTTCAGTCATAAATTCTACTTTAAAATACTCAAAAATTAAACGATTCCAAATTCAAATTCAATCTTGCAATGTGAATTTCTTCATTTTGTAAGTTTTCATTCTGCAATTAAAATTAAAATACTAACTGAATTTGGATTTGTTCGAGGAATCATTTTCATTTAGACGATTACAAAGTTATTAACTTGAATGATTCCAATTTCAGATTATCAGTTTCTCAACGTTTTTGAAAACAATTAAATTTTTTTATCATTCCGTTTTTTTTTTTTTTTTGTAATTCCCAGGGAAGCAGTGTACTATTCTTGATTTTTTTGATGGTGTTAATGTTTGCTCCAAAAGTAATTTAATTTTGAATAATCCGAATCCATAATTATCTATGTTTGATAGAATTTAAAAATTTTAGTCAATTTTCAATCTCAAGTTTGTAATTGTTCAATGTATATCATCAAAATTTCCTATGATTTCCAATTCTTCAGTTAAGATTGAAGGTTTTTTCAAAATTCTACAATTAAAAATTTTTTTTTTTTAAATACGCTCTAATTCTCAAAGGCCAAAACTAAAAATTGCTATTATTTTCTGGAAAATCGCATTTAGGCAAATTTTCGAATTTTTCAGTGTACGGCAGAGCTTTTCAATTTTTTTTTTAGAAAAAAATTTCTATCATACTTTGATATCGCGATCTTTTTATTATGAAATTCTCGGAAGAATAATTTTTTGAATCGAGCCTTTTTGATTTTTATCCAGCTTTGCCATATCTCAGGAGCACGTTTTTATTTTCACAAAAAATTAAAATGATATTTTTAACCGCTATCGAAAGGCGAATCGGAAACCCTAATAAATTTTGTTCTCAGAATTTCCAGTCGATTTTCTCATAATTGGCTACCCTTTTCACATCTAACTTCATTCACTTCTATTCAAGAACTTGCTGTTTCGTGAACATGTTTTTCAAAACTTTTCTTTATTATTTAAAAAATATATATTTGATTTAAAAAAGTCACGAATACATTCGTTCTTTCAATAAAAAAATATGAAAAAGAAAAGAAAAAATCCTCTATTTTCCCACAGTTGGAATATTCGTTTATCCCCCCCCTCTTTACACAACCTCTCCAGAGTGCAAAGTGGGAATCGATCCCGCAACCAGACAGAGTGGGTCCAAAGCCTCAGCCCCCACGACCAACTGACCACCCGAGAGCAATTTTGTTTTCTTTGAACTAATCAACTCCATAAGTCGCTCAGCAGATTTTGAAGCACTAGCTGTCAGACTGTCACCAGTCTAAACTGATCCCATTTAACAAATTGATACTCACACTGCCCTTCAGATGTCGCCAGTATAAGTCAAACCCACAACAATAATTATGCAAACTTGCGAAACCGTGAATATAACAACACCAGTGTCTAAAGTGCCTTATATCGAGAGTGCGCATGCGCAGCTTCTTCTCTAGTGCCTAAAGTGAATCATGTTTAAACTGCGCACGCGCGAAAGTTGTTTGCGCACAGCCTGATCAAATAAGGTTCATTTAGGCACCATTTAGAAGGCGCGCTCAAATTTGCGAGCGAAGCGAGCCGCGCGCAAAGCACGCAGCGGGCACATTTTTTTCAACAAAACTTATGTACAATCATTTCTAGATATTCAGGAATTTCTTTTATGTGAAGAACCCAGGGAACGGCTGAATAAACCCGGGAAACAAAATTCCCAATGTATCGAAATATTCAATAATTTTATATTTGCTCAATTCCAAAATCCCTGAATCGAAGAAATTCCGATAATTTAAAATATTACCAAATTAGGAAATGCCTGATATAAAATTTCCGAATCCGAAAATATCCGACACTGTGAAATTCACAAATTTTAACAAATTAAAAAATAATTATTTTTATCATTAGGTTTATTCATTCATTCAACAGTTCTTAATATACATTTTTTTATAATCCTTCGAAATTTAGAATAATACTAAAATTTTTTCGAGAAATGTGCACAGTATTTGGAAAAAAATATCGTTCTTGTAGCTTGAAGAGAAGAAGAAAAATATGTTTTCAATTGTTTAAAAAAATTTTCAGCGAACAATATATTCCTGGAATCTTCCATTATCTGAGTTTTTGCGTTAAAAATAAAAGTACTCCTTTGATCAACGTTGGTTTTTTTTCAAGATAAAAGAGCAATAATTTTTTCAAAGCCCTATGTACACTATACATTGAAAAAAATCTGCCTGCCGCGCGGGCACATTCTCATAGCGCGCTTCGCGCGCGGCTCGCTTCGCTCGCAAGGTCGAGCGCGCCCAGGGCGCGCGTCATCCGAATCTCGCGCTTCGCGCTCGATAATGTATTTACCTCGCGCTACGCGTTCGGCTTCATACGTGCTTGATTCAGTTCGCAATGCATGTAATGCATACACAGAATTGCAAATATCGAAAAACTCCTGAAAACCTCTACTTCTATGGAGATTATTGATTTTTTAAATATTTTTGATGAAATTTTTACATTCTCATCAGAGAAGATATTAGATTTGTGTGAAATCTGACCCGTCCCCCCCCACC
>WSXT02082802.1:0-11952 GCA_011762715.2 Neuroterus valhalla
GAGTATTTCTTAAAACTATGAAAAATAGTTAGAGAAGTAGGATCAAGATCGAGCATATTGAAGCGATCAAGGCAAGAGAGCTAAGCTGAAACATCTAAATCGTGGGTCAAAATGTCAGACGATTGTCAACTTAGCTGTGTGACACTTGAACTGCCTCCTGTGTTTTATTGACCTCGAGGACATGTTTGATCAATTTCAATTTGCAGTATTGGGTCAACGTGAATCAATTGTATGCTAACTGTCGTCTCCAATTCTGGAGACATAACTGAGGAAGGGTCCATCTCTTCTATTAAAGACTATTAGAGGAAATTTATTTACAGGAAGTGGACAACAATAACATAAGAGTTTCGATTTATATTCAAGAGACATAACTGTAGTGAAATGTAGAAGATATTGTTTCAATTTCTCAACATTTATAACAAATACTAACTCAATCAGAGAACTAACTGCAATAATCTGATCTTATTTGTTTCATTCATCCATTAACTTTTTCCTCATTGAAGCTTCTATATTTCAGTTCAATTTTTTCCTTTCACCATTTAAAATAGCATGGATTCTATTTTTGATGACTCGGTCTGACAATGTTTAATTTTTAGGCTCCAAATTTGAATTCATTAACTGTTAATGCTTCCATATAAAAATCATATAATCTTCAGCATTATAAAAATCAATAAATTTTTATACAATTTTATGAATCATGCCAGTACATTTTTTCTATAACTAAATTAATTTGTAAGTTCAAAATTCTATTAAATCCCTTCAAATGACACCTTGATACTCAATATGATAAAAAAGTTACATGAAAAAAATTCCTATCTTCTATAGAACTTATAAATATAGGAGTCTGATTCAAAATTACAATTTTCAATGCGCATTTGTGAAATAGTTTAATTTCCTAGGCATAGGAAATTGGTCAGCTTCAAAACTATAAATTCGAAAATATTCGTTTTGATGTTTTTCAAATTTTAAAACCTCTATTGAGTAAAAAAAGAAAGAACAATTGCTTAGAACGTTATACTAGACATTTATCAATGGAGCAACGTTCAACTGAATCATATTTAAAATATTTGAAACTGTTACGACTAATAAATAACTCTAATCATCAGCTTGTATTTAAATTCTACAACTCACAACTTTTACAACTTCTACTTTTTGCACACTAAAAATTTAAAATTCATGTATTCCCATGATTGAATTTTCTGGTTGACTGTTAAACTCTTCTGTTGAAAACTAAATTTTTTTGCTGAAGATTTATTCATTTTAACCGAAACCTCATCTCTTTGGTTAAAAAAATTCAGCTTTTGAGATGAAAATACCCTTTAGTTGAAAAATCATGAATTGCGTCGAAATTTTTGGTCGAAATAGTTTCGAAGAGAATTCATCTTCTCAGTTGAAAAGAGAACAACTTGATTTGATGTGGAACTACTTTGAGAAAAATTAATTTATTGCTTGTTTAGGATTCATTATTTTTCTTAAAAAACCGACTTTTTTTGTAGGAAATTCTCTATTTGCTTGTAAATTGAATTATTTATTCAAGAATGGAACTATTTTGTGCGAATACGCTCCTTTTTGTTAGGAAATTATATTTATTGCGGTTGAAAATGTAACTATTTTTGTAGAAGATTCGTCTTTCTGACTTGAAGATTAAACAATTTTTTTTCAAGTTCGTCTTTTATTATTAGAACATTAAACTTCCCCTTAGAAAATTCTTTTTATTTTAGTTTAAAATTTATCAACTTGACTGCAAACTTATCTTTCATGGTTGGAAATTTACTAACTTGGTTGAAAGATCAAAAACTTCGTTAAAAATTTTAACGTTATCAAGATTAAACTCTCTGGTTAAGAATTCGACTATTTTGAAGATTCGTTTTTTGTTCAGTTAAAAACTAATGTTTTTGTCTCAAAATTTAACTATAATTTTTCTGGTAAAAAACTTATCCTCTATGAGTTCAATATTCAACTATCTTGTTGAAAATTCGCCTTTTGCAAAAGATTAATCTTCACAGTAGAAAATTTATTTACTTGTTTGATAATTTAATTATTTGGTTAAAAATTCATCTTACAAGTCCGAAAATTTGACTACTTGGTTGAAAATTAAACTGCTTTGCTAAAAATCCATTTTTAACGAAATTTTATACTAAAAATTGATCCAGTTTATTAAAATATGATCTTTTTGGTTGGGGACAAAAATCCTTTTGAAAAAATTCTCTTTTTTTGAGTAAAAATTTTTCATTTCTTTTGGAAAAGTGATCTCGAAATTGAACATTTAACTTTTCCATTTTTTCTTAAAAAATTATGTTTTACAAATTAAAATTCGACCACTTGATGGAAAATTATACTTCTTAGTTAAAAATTAATTTTTTTAAGCGTAAAATTCGAGCATTCGGTTGAACCTCCATCCATCTTGTGGACAGTTTGATTACTTTTTGCAAATTAAACTATTTTGTTGAAGCTATTTTTTTTTAATAGAAATTTTTTATGTTTTGCTAAAAATTCGTCCATATGGATATGAAATTCATCTTTCTTGTTTGAAAATGAACTTTTCTGTAGAAAATACAACTGTTTTTGGTTGAATGTGCATTTTTATTTTTTGATAGCTTGACTATTTGTTTGGAAATGCATTTTTCGTATGTTTAAAATTCAACAATAGGGTAAAACATTCAACTATTTGGTTGAAAATGTGCTAATTTGTTGCAAGTTGAACTATTTTCCTCAATGTTCAACTATTTTGTTTGTGTCGAAAATCCAACTGTTTTGTTGCAAACTCATCCTTTTTGATTATAAAATATGCTTGCTTGTTTAAATTTCAACTTTCTTCTGAAAGATTCTTCCTTCAGGAAGGAAATTTTGTATTTCTCAAATCAGAAATAACCCCTTTTTTAAAAATCAAACTTATTGGGTTGACAATGTAACTGATAAAGGATCAATACTATTCTTTATTGATAAAATTTTTTCTAACTATTTGGCTGAAAATGCATCTTTAGGTTTAAAAATTAAACTATTAGGTTCAAAATTTACCATATTTTCCCGGGAGGATAACAATTGAACCTGTTTTTGCATTAAAAACAGATTTGTTGTTTTGCTTATGACAAACAAGTTGAATTTTACCAAAAAAGATTAATTTTCAACTAAATTGTTTCTATTTCCAACAAAAAAAAAAGGATTTTCTTCAAAAAAGTCATGCTCTACTAGAAAAAGACGAATTTTAAAAAAATAAATGATTTTCATGAATATTGTTCAATTTTGAAGCCAAAAATACGGCTTATCAACGAAAGACTTGAATTTTCAACCCAGAATAGTTCAATTTTCCGAAAATATTATTTAAAAAGTTATTTTTTCTACCAAATAGTTCATATTCGCATTTCGAACTTATATGTAGTTGGATTTCTAAGTATCTAGCCCTTGAGAATGAATTTTTACTCAAAAGTTGGATTATTCAATTTTTAAGAGAAGAGGTAAACATTAAAAAAAAAGATTTTTTAAGAAAGCAGTTCAACTTTCAACCGAGTGATGTAATTTTTAACCAAGAAAGATGAATTTTCAACTAAACGATTTAATTTCCAAGAAGAATAATGTTCTACCAAAAAAGTCGAATGTTCAACAAAATGCAATAATTTTCAAGAAAACTGTTTAATTTTTCAAACAGTTTATTAACTGAACTATTTTGCTGAAGACATTTTTTCATCGAAAGTTTCAATGTTTTGCTAAAAATTCGTCCATTCAGATATAAAATTCATCTTTCTTATTTGAAAATTAACTTCTCTGTTGAAAATCCAACTGTTCTTGGTTGAATATGGATCTTCATTGTTTGATAGTTTGACTATTTGATTGGAAACGCATTTTTCGTATATTTAAAATTCAACAATAGGGTAAAACATTCAACTATTTGGTTGAAAACTTCAACTTTCTTCTGAAAGATTCTTCCTTCAGGAAAGAAATTTTGTATTTCTCAAATCAGAAATAACTTCTCTGTTAAAAATCAAACTTATTGGGTTGACAATATAACTGCTAAAGGATCAATACGTTTCTTTATTCTTAAAATTTTTTCCAACTATTTGGCTGGAAATGCATCTTTAGGTTTAAAAATTAAACTATTAGGTTCAAAATTTAACAAATTTCCCCGGGAGGATAACAATTGAACCTGTTTTTGCATTAAAAACAGTTTTATTCCTCCACACAAACGATGAACGCACGAGGCTCGTGATTCATGATTCTTGTGTGTAATATTCGTTAAACATTCACAGCCTTCAATCTTTATTAATTAAACCTAAAGATATGGAGAATATAACTCAAATAAAAAGTGGTGTAAACACCTGAGGCAAATAGACTCGTTTTTAATTAATTGTCTTGAGAAACAGGTGTTTCATACTCGCAAAAACTCATCCTGTAATTATTGCAATTTCAAAAAATTACTAGCATGCTTCTGATATATGTACTCGAGATATTTAAAAAAAATTACAGAGCATAATATTAAAGCGATATGGTGACAGTAATTGTCACGCAGTTAAGTTAATGGTATTTTAGCCTGCATTCTTGGCAAGCATTAAATGACACACCGCAGATTGTAATACTTTCTAACTTGCCATACTAGGAATTATCTATGAAAGAAAATAATAACGAATTTCAACCAACATTTTTTAAGTGTTTTACATTCAAACACTACATCAAATGACATCACACATTTTGCACAATTTGGATGCAGTAAAACGTCAATGTTTTTTGTTCGATGTCCCTACTAAACACAAAGAAAATTTTCCATTTTTATAGTTTATTCTGAGTTTTAGAAAAAGAGCCCTCAGGATGGCGATTTGGCAGACGATTTCAAATACCCGGTTTTTTCCGATCAAGTTTTTCAATTTTCCCGGTCAACCCGAAAAAATCAATTTGCGATAAAGAAAACGGATTTATAACAAAATAGTTAATTTTTCAACCAAAGTGATGATTTTTCTAATAAAATTATAAACAGTCTAAATTGGAATATTCAAACAAGGAGATTAATTGTCAAAAAGAAAGATTAATTTTCTATAGAAAAATACAATGTTCTAAGAAAATAATTGAATTTTGAACTGAATTTTTTTTTTCCACCGAAAATGGAACAGTAAAATTTTGAGTTCAAAAACCCAATTTCATACCAAAAAATAAAGTTTTTAACAAAAACAAAGAATCGTCAACTGAAAGAGTTGGATTTTCAAACAGATGGATGGATTTTTGGCAAAAAAGATGAATTGTTGTCAACCGAGATTTTATTACTCAAATTTTCAAGTTAACCAAACGAATGAATTTTTAACTACAACTATGGACTTTTCAATCGGAATAAGTTAAATTTTTAGTTGAAAAAAATTACTTATAACCAAAAAAAATTAGCTTGTATCTCAAAAACTAACTTTCAAACAAATCGGTTTTGAAGCAAAATGTTGGATCTTCAAATAAAATTGTAAATGTTTAATTGAAGTATTTAATACAAAAAATCAATTTTTCGGCAAAATATAAGAGTTTTCAGCAGGATGATTGAATTTTCAACTCAAACAAGAAAAGTAACTTTCAGGGAAAAAGATAATTTTATACCAAAAATCAATTTTTCAATCAAATATGTGAATTTTCAACGGATTAATTATTCAATCCATAAAGACGAATATTCATCGAAATAGTTGAATTTTGAACTAGAAAAAATCATTATCCACTAAGGATAAAACAGTTAAATCGATTTTAAACCAAACTGAAAGAAATAGTTTAATTTTTAAATTCCAAAATCAATGTTCAACTAAATACTTGAATCTTCACTAAAAACAGATGAATTGATTTTCAACAAAGTAGTCACATTTCCAATCAAAGGGGGACTTTACATTAAAATAATGCACCTTCAATAAAAAAGTGTAATTTCCAACAAAATAATTTAATTTTTAACCAAGTAGTTGATTTTTTACCTAAAACAGAATGAATACGCAATGAACAATGTGAAAAAATTTCTATTATAATTTAGAAATATTTCTCATTCGAAATACTACTCATCCTACTTCAAAAACTGTTTGATGTGCTTTCTTCATTCAAAATTATGAAGAGGGAACTTTCAAATTTTGATGAATTTTAAATTGGAAGAGCAATTTTCTGAATTTCCTCTTTTCTAAATTCGTTCTGTATTTTTGGGCTATCATCAATTCCATTTCACAAACTTTGGTCAGCTAAATAAATCTCAGAAAGCAATAAATTTGGAAAATGTTTTTTTTATAATGCGGGTTTTTGAGAAAACTCAAAAAGTTTTTGATTTTGATATATTTCGGAAATCGTAGGTTTTTGGGAAAATTTGTAAGAACAAAAAATGTTGGGAGCAATTTTTTCTACAACTTTCCTCATTGGGTCGATATGCTGAAATGAAAAGTGCAACTGATAGATGGCGCTGAAGTACCAAAAAAAAGTGTTTTCTTGCTTTTTGACACAGAAAAATTTTTGTTATCGCAAAACTGTCAATATCAAGTTGTTTGTCTGAAAGAGACCTATAAAATTTATATGAAAACTTTTTCTGTCCGACTTACCGTTCACGAGTTATAGCGTGACAAACCTGTCACCGTAGATTTCCTATTTAGTCCAAGCAACAGGGATTATTTAATAAGTGATTTGTGCCAAAAACATTTGCAGAAAACCGACTGTGCCATCAGAAGAAAGGTACTTCATACTTTATTCGAGTCATGTTCTTGATTCGCAAATACAATGTCCGATGTTTTTATTAACGTTTAAAGCCAAAAAATTGCACTTTTTTAGTTTTCTTATGTATAACATAAAAAGTAATCGAGCAATCTTAATGGCATCAATGAACAAGTTATAGACAATTGAATTACGAAAAAAATGAGCTGTTGATGGACCTGATTAATAATTAAAGGCTGAGAAAATTGGGAAAAACCAGGAAATTTAAGGCTTGTTTAACAATTTGATATCTTTGTTAATTTTCAATTTCTATGACTGAGTTTTGGTAAAAAAAGTAGCAATCTTCATGCTCTATAAGTCTGAAAAAGAATGGACAGTGTAGGATAATAATTTTTTGCGTAATTGCCAGTTCAATTATTAATTGCTACTAATTGCAAAATGGCTCTATGGTGCACAGATGGTCCGATTTCAATTTTTAAAACGGATTTTGGAATTATAACTAAAGCACATAAAAATTTATACCTTGGTTTTCCCGTAAAATGTTGCTAAATGCGTTAGAAAAATCTCCAAGCATGACGCGCTACGCCTCTCCTACCTTCCTTCTCCCCCCACTCCTCGGCTACTTTCGAGCGCTCAGTAGTTTGGAGTCATTTTATTCGTAATTTAATTGTCATTGACTTGTTTATTGATGCCATTAAGATTGCTCGATTACTTTTTATGTTATAAATAACACAATTAAAAAGGTAAAATTTTTCGGCTCTAAACGTCAATAAAAACATCGGACATTTTATTTGCAAATCAAGAACATGAATCGAATAAAGTATAAACTACCTTTATTCTGATGGCACGGTCGGATTTCCGCGAAAGTTTTTTGGCACAAATCACTTATTTATTAATCCCTGTTGCTTGGGCTAAATGGGAAATCTACGATGACAGGTTTGTCACGCTATAACTCGTGAACGGTAAGTCGAACAAGAAAAGTTCATGTATAAATTTGGTAGGTTTGTTTGGGATAAACACTTTGATATTGACAGTTTTGCGATAAAAAAAAAATTTCTGTGCCAAAAATCGAGAAAACCCTTTTTTTGTACTTTAGCGCCATCTACTAATTGCACTTTTCATTATTTGCAGCATATCGACCCAATAACGAATGTTGTATAAAACATTGCCTCCAAAATTTTTGTCCTTACAAATTTTCCAAAAACTCTACCATTTCCGAGATATATCAAATCGAAAAACTTTTCGAGTTTTCTCAAAAACTCGCGCCTGAACAATCCCGCATATTTTGGGTTAAGCTTTTTGAATGCTTTTCTGTCGACTTCCGCAAAAAGAAGTTATATGGTATTTTTTTCCCAAAACGGCCTTCTTTGTGACAGATTGACTGTACTATGACTTGGTCAAATATCACTACAGGTATAGGTTATTATGCAAATTTGAATTCCAACAAACAATAATAATTTTCCGGGACTCTAATTTGCACAGTGCTGCGCGCCAATTTGCATGCTAGGGTCGAACCTAAGCTTGAAATTGTAAACTATGCCGCGTTAAAAGTTTCGCCGGTGCACGTGCAATAAACTTTTGGTTTGGTCTCCAACTATAAACTCTGTCTATCTCTTATTTTGCTCTACCGTCAATCTTTGGTCAAAGCCGGATTTCCGCGTTTGGGAAAATTGGAATGCGATACATTACACGTGCCAGGAAACACCTTTTTAACATAAGGCAGAAAAAATGTATTTCCAAGATAGTGCTGGCACTAATTTAGGTGCCAGTATCAGTTCATTTCAAATCAGTCTCAAAATCTGAGAATAAATAGAATGTGTCCTCGGGAAATAATTTTCAAAATTTTTCATAACAATTATCTAATTTGGAAAAGATTTTAGTCTTTCATTTCTTCTTATGAATTCTGCAGTTTCAGACTTATTTTGCAAGACTTCTGCTCAAGTAATATCTCAAATGGCACATTTCCTCTTTTTTACCTACAGATTTCTTTTTTACTAATTATTTTTTGGGAGAGAGGGGGCAAGAAGAATCAATTATTTGACCTTCTTACATTCTTGTGAAATAAAATTCGGGTCTTTCGTGTTAATTCTTCAATTTTGAAAGTAAAGCACCAAAATCTGTTTAAGCGTCAGCTCTCTTTGAAATTCCTTACAATTTTAAAGGTTCGAATTGAACCAAATTTTATTGTTTTTCCGTTTCATACACTACCTTTTTTTTACTATTTCCATGTTTATCTCAGGTGTACGTAATATAGAATTTCGAAATATCAAAGTTTTGACAGAATCATTTATGACAAGTGGTGGAAAATCAGATCGAAAATTCGAGAATTTGAATTCAGAAACTTCGAGAATTAACAATTCCAAACTAGAAACAGTCACAAACGAATGATGAAAAATGATGACTATTTATTTCCTAATTGAAACACGGTTGCTTTTAAAATAATGAAGGGCATTGAAAAATGATTAATATTTTGCAATTCATTTGTAACTACAGGGAACTTGTCAATTTCCAATATTTGGGTAAACTAACGAACTTAACGCTGTGCTTTCCACAAATGTTGATTCATTTCTCTATTTGATTTTACGCAGAGGAAATAAAAAGAACTATCAAAAGAATGCGGTGAGGCCTATTTGTTTCTATAATCAATTGGTGTCAAAATCACACCTTGCATCTTTAGAAACTCAGAACAAGTTTTATTTTTATTGACTTATAATTGAAAGATAACTATAGCGAAGACAAGGTCACTTTGAATAAAAAATCAATAAATAAGCTAAAAAAATTATTATTTTACGACATTTATTTTTAACCTAATACATTCACTTAGTCTTGATTACTAAAATCTGAAGAAGAAAAAACCTGAAATTGTTTGTTTTATACCCATTTGACAGATTACAAATTTCAGAAAAGAAATTCCATAGCACTGAAGAATATATATTTTGTAATTCGAGAGCGTCCTAATGTCCATAGATAAAATCCAATTAGATCGAGTTTAAAAGCTTCTGAAATGAAGAATTCTCAACTGATAATTCTGCACTCCTGAATTCTTAAACTGTCAATTTTAATGAAACCTGTTAACTTGATACGTTTCAAATTTCGATAATAACGAAAGTACTCAACTATATCTACTGTGGTTTTTCTAAATTCGAATCTTACATATTTCTGGAAGGAATTCATAAAGCTGATTTTACTCTTTGCTATAACAGGGTGGTGGTGATTTAGCAGACGATCTAAAATTCCCGGTCATTTCCCGGTCAAGTTTTCCCATTTTCCCGGTCAACTAAAAGTAACATATGCATATTTGTCGCAAAAATCAAACATTTATTCCAATTCGTGACGTTCATTCTAAACATCCTTTACTAAAACAGGTCAAGAATTGCAAAATAAATTAATTTTGAAAGAAAAACTGAAATTTTCCACTAAAAAATATTATTTTTCTATAAAAGTTGGAACAGTTAAACTTACAAATGGAAAAATCAATTTGCGAAAACAAGAAAAAAATGGATTTCTAACAAAATAGTTCATTTTTCAACCAAAGCTATGAATTCTAAAACAACATTATAAATCTTCAACTGTAACCGTTTAAATTGCAAACCAAGAAGATGAATTTTTAACTAAAAAGATCAATATTTAAATGGATCACTTTGATTTTCAACCTTTGAGGTGAATATTCAAACATGAAGATTAGTTTTTGAATCAAAACAATAATTTTCTGAGAAAAAATACAATAATTTAACAAAATAGTCGAATTTCGAACACGAAAAATAATTATTTTCAACCAAAAATGGAACAGTCAACATTTTTAGTTTCAAAACCCAATTTCATACCAAACATAAGCAGGGTGACGATTTGATGGACGATTTCAAATTCCCGGCTATTTCTCGGTTTTTCCCGGTCAAGATTTCTCATTTTCTCGGTCAACTAGAAGTAACACATTCAAGTTTGTCGCAAAACGCAGGCCTTTTATTTTATCCATGACAAATAACATGGTAGACCTACAACTGAATCAAATAACTTTCAAACCAAGAAGATGAATTTCCAGCCAGAATGATGAATATTCAACTGAAGTATTTCAATTTTCAACCACGAAGATGAATATTCAAACAAGAGGATTGAGTTTCAAAAACGAAAATTAATTTCCTGTCAAAAAATATAATATTTCAACCAAATTTTGGAATTACGAACTGAAAAATAAAGATTTTCAACTGAAAATCTAATAGTATCATCTTAAGTTCGAAAGACCAATTTTAAACAAAACAAAAAGAGTTTCTGACTAAAAAAAAGAATTTTAACTAAAGAAGTTACATTCTAAAACAGATAAATCAAGTTTTTCTAAAGATGATAAATTGTCAAACAAAATTTAAATATATGCTCAAATTTTTAATTCAGAAAACTTAATTTCAAACCAAACAAATGAATTTTTGACCACAAATGTGAAATTTTCAGTTGGAATAAGTTAAATTTTTAGTTATGAAAATTACTTACAACAAGAAAAACTAACTTTCAAACAAATTGTTACATTTTCAAATAAAATGATCAATTTTTGAAGAAAATTGTAAATGTTTAACTGAAGTAGTTGAATTTGAAACCAAAAAGACGAATTTTTAACTGAAAAGATGGACCTTCAACAAGAGCAGTTGAATTTTTTACCAAAAAGTGAATTTCAACCAAAATATGCCCTTTCCAACAAAACGGTTGAATTTCGAACTATGAAAATAAAAATTTTCAACCAAATTGGAATAGTATCAATGTTGGCTTAAACCATCAATCAATTAACAAGAAAAGTAACTTTCGAAGAAAAAGATAATTTTCTACCGAAAAACTGATTTTTCAATAGAATATGTGAATCTCACGCATAATAATTAAATTTTCTATCTAAAATGACAAATTTTCATCCGAATTGTTTAATTTTGAACTAGAAAAAATTAATTTCCCACTAAAAATGAAACAGTTTTTTCTACTAAATAATTGAATTTTCACCAAAACAGATGATTTGATTTTTAAAAAAGCAGTTACATTTTCAATCAGAGGTGGATTTTAAGTTAAAACAATGCATCTTTAACAAAAAAGTTTAATTTCCAACAAAATAATTTAATTTTCAACCAAGTAGTTGATTTTTTTACCTAAAACAGAATGAATTTGCAATGAACAATGTGAACAAGTTTTCTATTATAATTTAGACATTTTTCTCATTCGAAATACTCCTTATACTCTGAAAACTGCTTGAAGTACTTTATTCATTTTTACATTCTCATCATTTATGATTGAGAAAGTATTAGAATCGTCTGAAATTTCACATCTTAAATTTTCAACGGA